>QNGE01002746.1:0-10325 GCA_008508345.1 Paragonimus westermani
TCGGTCACTGTGACAGGCAAATCCGAATCGGATGCCGCCAGCTGTGCTTGTGTGGTTGTTGATTTTGTTGTTTAGCTTTACAATGCCTATTGAACTTTGCTATATAAACCCACGAACTGAAGTATGTGTCTGATGAGATGCTGCGAGGTGTTCGAGGGATGCATCGTTCAAAAAGATGTTTCCGACTTTTTCGTTCAGAATCTGACCTGTCATAATAGTCGCATTAGCCCTAGAGGGTTCCTGCCGTTTGCATGTGCATACTGTGGAGTACCCTACCGTCCGAGGTAGTCACATTTCACAGCAGTGACACCTTAGGAGGAGCATTTGATAGATTGTTGCTCTGCGGTTTACGGCCATTTGATCACCTTGCTGAAGTATATGCTCCAGGTCAGTCCGTTCAAGGAACGCGTACTGGTGTGCATTAGGATTTATGAATAACCACGCCCCACAGCTTGCTTCAAGTTTTCCGTTACATTCCATGCAATATCCATCCGTTGCCAACCTGCCGCGACCCAGAACCGTATTTGAAGTGGACAGTAATGAGTGCTGGCATCGCCTCTCCGAAGATTCATCGGATATCGATTGAACATCCACTGCATAACCATCTTGTATCTCGATTGATTACGTTGCTCGTGAACGAAGTACGCGGCTGCTGCTGTATTAAGTTGATAACAGAAATTTCCGTGCCACCCACACCTTTCAAGACAAAGAGGAACTACAGGGCCACCTAGATTCCTTGCTACGATTGGCCGCCCAAAATGGCCTACTATTCGGAGCCTTCAAATGCAAGGTTTTAAAAACTGGAAATCAATCAGATGCCAGTTGTCTGTTGGGTGACGCTAAGTTGGGTGTGGTACACAAAGAGTCTGATCCAGAGACCCTCATCGCTACCGATCCCTTGTCATCCGCTTAATGTAGCACGCTCGTTCGGGGGGCTACCTATTGGATAAATGTGCTTAACTGCCTACTCGACCAGTTCACTGAGCGTACACGCAGGAGGGCTTTTGCCACTTACGTCCATTCTCCTCTGGAAGTCAATCGCTGGATCCTTGCTCTATCCTTAATGCGTGATATCCATTTCCTAGAATGGCTTCCACAACGGATAAAAACAGGGCCAACCGCTTGGCGGTACGTGTTGCTGATGTATTCCTAATCGGATCAAATCAACAATAATCCTCGGCAGCAACGACAGCGGTATAGAACAAACGTGACTCAGTAAAAGTACATACTGCACTGTTCTATTTACAAGCGGTAGCACCATTTTCCCGCGCGTGGACAAATGAGCCGTTGGCAGTTGAATTCGCGACCAATCCGGACGCATCGCAAGTCCTGGCACGAGTGAGGGGCACAAAGGCAGACTTGAGGGGTATACAACATTTGCAACTGTCCTTTCGAAATCATCAGTCCCCATTGCTCCTGTGTGTACATAACGATTGCAGCTTCTCCTTGCAGTTGACCTGAGCATCGTCTTTTTACGCATTTGACGTTGACCCCAGGAGCTGCTGCGCCCGGTTTACCTACTCCACAGAAAACGTTGTTAAGTATCACGCCAGATATTCAAGATAAATGTACATTCCACGACAAAATGCAATTATCTTCTTCAGTGCTGTTGAAGAATATTTCGATGAGGTTGTCGACAACTGACGTTCTTAAAACCTTGTACCGCTCTTTTGAGAAACAAAACTTTGAGCCCTAGCCCTTCGCAGAATTGTCACAATTGCAGCGAAGAAGGTGGGAAACATACTAGTCATCCTCAGCGAAGTCTGCGACTGACGAAAACATGTATCAACAACCGTTGGATCCATAGATCTGCACCGTACGATGACTGAACTGTTGCAACCATAAAGGTGCGGGTGAGGATCCTTGTTGTCCCCTGAGATGTAACGAGCCTAAAATTTGGTCACCAGCTGTCAGATAATTGAACATAGATCTGTGCACAAACGACAGGTTGGACTCGAACGTACTAAACAATAAACTGGACAACAAACTGGTTGACTATGATATAGTGGAGCATACTATCCTATTTTCATCGTCCCGCACGGACCGTAAATAGGAACAACCACGTGACGCCTTCAGACGCAAACATTTTAAGAGATAAAACTTCGCTGATCAGTATCCATCTGGAATGCGGACAGAGAAGCTGATCGAACATATAATTCAAACGGATGATTAACGCATGAACGTGGTGACAGTTTTGAGTTAAAATCACTCTGATATTGAGTGTGAAATACACTGCAAATATGACGCGGTGAACGGCTGAAAACTCAAGTATATCATCCAAACAACGCGCAATTAAATGCTTTTCAAAGACGAAAAATGTGTTACACCGTGAATATTTTGATGTAATCATTTTTACAGCGAAAATTAATTACGAGAACCACCCTAGCGCTGTCGTCGGAGAGATGTTTTTTAACACAGGCACGAATATGAGGGAACTTTAGGTGTAACCAGTTTTCTGATTACAACCCAAGTGTTTCACCTGGTATTGTCTGCACTGTTCTCCTGAAATATGCATTTTAGTATCTCACGGAAAATATCCTGTATATTTTTCCAGCGCAAATGGCCGTTTCTAAATCGATTCAACGCGGGACTACTACAAGAACAAATACACACCTGCCCAGTTGTTGGCTGAGTGGCGCCAAGCTGCGTGTATCAAACAGAGTCTGATCGAAGGACCATCATCATTGCCGATCCCTTATGACCCGCTTACTGTAGCACACCCGTCCCAGAGAATACCCGTAAGATGAACCTGCCTTTTAGGTCAGTTCATTTGGTATAAATTCGAAAGGGTGTTTGTCACTTATATCCATCTTGCGCTGGAAGTTAACATCTGGGTCCGTGCTCTGTCTTTCAGACGTGATAGTATGTTTTAGAGGGTTCAGAGTAAGTCTACAAGACATGCACAAACTCACCCAAAATTCCTACTCACATTGAAGCAGTATACTGAACCTGTTTGACCTTGAACGTCGGAGAACCCTCGGGGACAACAAATTTTCACCTCATCTCCCACATTCACTTCCAACCTATTCAACAGATGTTCATTTTCATCCGACCGCATCAACCCAGTGGCCATTAATCCAGGCTAGACCACTTGTTGCCACGCGCACTGTGTTTGTTGCACATGGAAATCACTGCCGGAAAGGGTAATGTAATCGATTAGTACTCAATCAATCAAACAGAGGCTGGGTAATTGTGTAGAGGAGAATTAACCACATGAATCACTTGTGATTCTTAACAGTCGCCTTTGGTGAGAGCCCGATGTCGACTAAATAAGTAGAAAAGTAGAAAACCTCCAGGATGTCTATCGTCTTCCATATTTGTTCTATGACGATTTCCAAGAAGTGACCACAGTGTCGTCGAATGTCTGTTTGTTTTCAGTATGGCTACGGAAATGACAGTTGTATCCTGCCAACCGATTAAGGTCACCGAGTGGAATAACCTCTTCTCTCTACCTGAATCCATAATTTGGAATGCCTTCTTCCTTACCTCAGACCCAACTATAGCGGCCACAGAATTCACTAGACCTCTGACATTTTGTATCCGCATTCTGGCCCCATAACGTCGAAACGCGTCCGACCTCATGTGCTAGGGAAAATCCTTACTAAAAAAGAGGCTTACAGATTCAGAGTGCTTAAATCGGGGTACATAAGAACACTAGATGTCTCCCTAGTGATGCAGATGAGCGAAATGCTTGAACACATAGAACGTCAAACGCAACTCCGTCATGCAAACGAAAAGAAACTCGTGCATTGTAGCGATCAGAGATGCATGGAACTGATGCAGCCGATGAGGCGGAGAAATTCCACGAAGGGCCATGCTGTAAAAATCACTGCTCTCGAGGACAAAACGATTGTTGTTGACCATGTTGTGGTATGTGCGAACTTCAACTCACATTTTGATGTTTCGTCCAACGTAGAAAGCAACTTATCACCCCTTAGTACTCTGTCGGAAACAGATAAAGTTTTGAGTAGGGTTCTGATTGATGTTCAAAGTGTTTGCCCGCAGTTGTTTGCTATTAAACCCTCAATTCAATCTGGACCAGACGGCATATCACCAATTGCCACCGAGCAAGCGGGTAAGGATACACACATCCTCCTACTCAGTTTAGTCAACCCATCACGGTTATCCGGCACCTTCTTCCCTCAATGAAAAAGTTAATAATTGTTTTGCCACAAGGCAGGACGTTAGTGACTATCGTCCCATTAACCACACGTCAATCTGCTCAAGAATGCTCTGGAATATTATAAAGGTATATAATGTCGAGTTCTTGGGGCCACAAAACCTTAAAAACCTTCCGCAGCACGGCTTCCTCAGTAAGCGCTCTTGTATGACGTCATCTGGAATTTTTATGTCATATATCAATGTCAGTCGACGCGGGAAATGCGGTAATTACCGTACTCTTGGACATGCAAAAGGCTTTTTATCGTGTGCCTCACAAGCGCCAGTTGACCGAAATAGCATGTTTTGGCATACAAAATCCGTTGCATAGCTGGCTTTTGTCATACCTTGAAGGCCGCACTCAAACAGTCAGAATGGGAGAGCAGTGTTCGACACCAAAAAACGCTGGCTAGTGGGATGATTCAAAGAAGTGTTCTGGGACCGCTGCTTTTCTTAATGTACATAAATGACGCATGCGGTGTTATTAAACATGGCAAGTCCTTTCTATTTGCTGACTATATCGAAATCGATCACACACCCCACCAGCCTAGTAACATCGCCTTCTGTCTACAAAATATACGACAAGGCCTAGTGTCATTGCAACTGTGGCGCAAAACATGGCTGATTACATTCTCAGCGAACAAATCGAACATAGTCACTTACGGTTGTAAATTACCCAGTGGGTCCTTCACACTAGACGGTCATAATGTTGATACCGTCACCTCCTACAGATTTAGGAATACGGTACTCCAACGCCCTTAATTTCTTCGAACGAGTATGTTGTCAGGTAGCAAAAACTAAAAGAACATTAGGCCGTATCAAAAAGACGTTCAGTCTACTGGCTACGAGACTGACGCTCTACAAAAATGTTTGCCCGGCCTCAACTAGAGCATTGCACTTTCCTCTACTGCCATCTACGCAAGTCTGACAGGCTTGTGATTGAAAACCTCCAACGCTCATTTACCAAAAGCTTTCTGGGACATTCTTTCTCGTTCACCTTTAGGCAACGCTGCCAAAAACTTGGTAACCATCTAATTCGGCCGCGCGGATTAATGTTGGACCTGACATACTTTTTGAACTCATAGACCTGATTGTCATCACCGCAGCGCTTACCGTTCCACTACAACACAACTGTGCCACCTCGGAGAAAGTTACGCGCAAACTTCTTTATTGTAAGATATTCCTATATTTGAAATACACTTCCGAGTGAAATCAGAGCCAGTGAGAACTTTCAGCGTTTGCAAAAGGGCTTGGACAGCTGTCTTACATGAACAAACACAATGTCTGTCTTCAAATTCTGCGTATAATCTGGTGTCCTATTTGACTGTCAGCTGCGTATAGCGCAGATAATAGTCCCCGCTGCCTAACTCTCCTCGGAGACAGCCTGCTTGAAACGGTTCGTGATATCATTTAGCATTTGTTCTACTCCATGCTCACCAAACCATTCGTAGCTCAACATTATTTTATTGCTGCGTGTTTATTCATGTGCACGCATTTTTAGATTGCTAAAAGATATACAAAGTTGGCGCTCATTAATAAATCCGGCAGAATGGCGTTATATAAGCCTTAGTTTGGACACGTACCTTCCATGGGCCTTTCAAATGGTTGACTCGTTATTCCAGATGCCTAAGTAAATCTCGAGTAAGCTAAAAATTCCACAACTAGTCGGCAGGGTTGTACATCTTGATAAATGGGACAGGAATAATAATATAGCTGGAGTTCAAATCCCGGCCTTTGCAAAGGTATGTACTACTGACGAGCTTCATTAAGAAGGAACCTCGAGTCTAGTGCTTCTTTTCGAAAGAGGCTGGCTGAAAGTCTATCTGAATGCAAAGGCTGCGATCAATCCTGAGTGAGGTTCAGCTTGAAAATAAACCAAATCCCCGACTGCTCATCAGTAATCTCATGGAGTGTTTGTCAAAAATGTCGCATGCACATCATTCGTCATAGCAAATTGATTCACCCCACTTTTTCTCACCTAACCTGTAAGATTGCGTTCTTTTTCTTAAGCCTATAAATAGTCGGTGTGCAAGAAGAATTTCCGCGACGGATGAATGCACGAAACCTCTCATCGGCAGAACATTTCGCGAGATTCTCAACTTTTTGACGGTCTCCTGCAATCCAGTGAGTTCTGCGCTCGAATCTGCCTAATCGTTCGCTGTGTTTCGGAATTTTCCGTCGTGCTCCGCCAAAGCCGAGTTATTTTAACATTTTTCCGATGCTAGTTGTACCACTTAATGGCGAAAAACTTTGAAGATCCCTTCGAGTGGCAGGAGTGCGTTTTCTTTTGTGCACGGAAAACTGGAAAAGTCCGATGGAATGAATGTGATCTGAAGTTTTAGTTAATTCGTACGAGTGATATTTCCAAGTCAGATCTAAAAACATCGTATATCATAATTTCGAACGTAACATAATGTTTAAGTGCTCCGTTATCGGTAAATCACTTCTGTACGTTGAATCAGCCTGGCGGTGAGCGATGAGAGCACCTTCAGAAGGATATTCAAGTTGAAGTACCGAAAGTTTGAAGGTTACGTTGAAGACTTGCGCAGACTTCATCGGGAAAATTGTACAGGCTTTTTCATTAACACTTAGCAGACAGCTACAAGTGCTGAGAAGCATAGAGTAGACCTGCCGCCAGGCTGCCATATGGAAGTGAGTTGTACAAATGTGTACATTGTACACGGCAAACGACGCCCTTCAAACGGTAATGTTTAGTTAATCAATTGTCACGATAAATTGCAGTTTTGCAAATTAAAGATGTCAAGCCTCCTGGGTCACCCATTATCGCATTGATGGATATCAAATTGAGAGGGCAAACATGGTGCACTGACACGACTTTCAGGCTAATAAGCGGAATATTTATCCTAGGAATAGACGTCCGGCTGTTGATGCTGAACTGCATGTATGCGAGATGATTAGCCATTTCAAGGGTGCTCGTGTAACGAGGACGTATATGAACAGGAAGTACGGGATTAGAATGCGTCGGTATGATTTATCTAATCTACCCACGAGGCACAACAAACCAGATAATTGCAACAAAATTATGAAGTTGCGAGACTTACTGAAAGTGGAAGGCAACTATAGGTTTCCACTGCGGGAGAACGTGTTAAGTTTCGTCATGTTTGTACCGGAAAGTACATTCCAACTGTCCCAGGTATAGAGGTATCATTCTAGGAGATGCAACTCATCAGTTAAATCATGGCGACTTTATACTATGTCATCCTATGTTGGTAGACGTCACTGGAGTTGGGGCAACGTTTTTTACGCACTTATGCCAAACGAAACTACTGCGAATTATAGGATAGTTTTGGAAAACCTGCTTGAAATGTTGCCTTATATGTCTGTTTTTTGCACCTTCATTGTTGATCATTCAGCAGCACGGATGAGCGCACTAGGTGAAGATCTTTCACATTGTGCCATCGTATTCTGCTGGTTTCGCTTACTGCATGATATGTCGCGGCGTTTCTTCCAGTTGGTAGGTCTAAACGATTATCGGAAGAACCGGATTTACCGGTGGACCCACAATATAGTTTTCAGTGGGAACAGCGGTCAATTTAACAGTTTGCTGCGGGCTGTGAAGTCTGTCAGCAATAAGACATCAGTATCTTGCCAGCACTTGGCTACCTCATAAAAGGGGATGGTCCCTGCATAAACCCAAGTCCACGGTTTTGTTCGGTAATCCTACCACCAACCGTGTTGAGAACGAAAACAAGCACATTATAAGTGCCGTGTCTGAACGCTCAAGTGTGTGTCCATTTTTACAACATATTGTGGAACGCAACAGTGAGTTTGATGAACACCAGTGTAGGTTGAACACTGATCTCATGAGGTTGTATAAGCCGGCGGTAGGCCTGGGATTCCTGTCAGTGATTCTGAAACCACCACCGCAATGTGCCAGGGATGTTTTCCTTAGGCATTACAATGACACCCAGGTAGCAGACGTAGCTTATGTCAAAGACAGGTGGAAAGTGCGCCGTAACAAGGGACGCATTTTTCACGTGCATATTGTAGGGGGTAAAATATGACTGCTGCTTCTAATCCCAATGGGTGATTCCTTGTTGTCATATTGTCGCTGTGTTTCGTTTGATTGACAGACACTTCACCAGTTTGGGTGCGGCAAATCGATGGTTGCTGCCAGCCTACGAAGAGAAAGAAGTCCCGGTTTCCCGGCTTGATGAGCCGGTTGTTTGTATGCCTGCTCCTATTTCCACTTCCCATCTGGACAAAATGAGAAATGCTGAGGATATTTGCCAGGATATAGCCGTTACTTTAGGATTTTCGAGCGCATTCAACATTCATTGACATGTAGCTGCGTTGCGAGGGATAAATCAGTTACTGTCTAGCCATCCTGACCTTTTATTGCTATGTTCAATCCCAGGTAGGGAGGTTGTGCAGAGAGGCGGCCCAGCGTCGTTCAACAACTTATGGCAGGAGAAAACAGTGGACAATAGTAGCGAATGGTATGAATCATTCTCTTCCGCCCCCAAACGGGTTAGTAGAAGGCGAGTTTTGTTGGTCAGGAAAAGCTTGGTAGTTAACTCCAATATCCCTGCCTGCAGCATCTCCCGCATAACGCATGCCGCAACTGGTGCTAAACAGACGCCGTCCACAAGTAAGATTGCATGCATGTCTGATGAGTTAAGCCAGATATCCGGAGCTTCAATAGAACAACCGTTTATCTCTAACACGCGCAGGAAGTCCAAACTTGAACGTCCTGTGAATGACCAGGATATGCCGGAGGTTGACGTAATCGGGGATCCCATGGAGACAGCTTGTATCAGATGAGTTGCTAAGCATAGGCTAATGCAGTTCAAAAAGTGAATCAAGGAGGCTTTTGAAAAGCAGTATACCTCAAAGCCTGTAAATTGCAAGGTTCGTCAGATTTGCTTCCAAAAGGAGGGTCCTGTGGACTTGGACGAAGACACCGTGCACAGGGTACAATGCAGACAGTGTTCAGGTTGAAACCACCACTACCATACCAACTACAACGAGTCTGAACCAGTCTACACCTGCGTTGACTGCTACAACGTGGACAACACAACGTGACCATCCGGCAGGATCATGAAGAAACGACGCTGTCGTGTGAAAGAGCCCACGGCCCTATTCAAGGCCACCCACGACATAATTTCACGAGCTATGCTCATGTGTTCATTTTGTAGTGGTTATTGCCGTTAGTTAAGTGAGGTTCACTGAGTATTCCGTTAGTGGTTCCTCTGTGGGTATGCCAGACAGCTAGTGGTGTACTTCTGTTGTCAAACAGATTTGCAGTGCTTACTGCCGTTAGTCAGGTGAGATGTCCATATGCATATGTTTATAGACATTTACATTAACATGTATACATATACATATATATATACACATATATATGTACATTTACATATGTACATTTATAGATATATGCATATATGCATGTGAATACATATATACGTATATACGTGAGTAGACGTATATATATATTTATACTTATATATTATATTTATATTTGTATATCACATTTATATTTATTTATATATATGTACCTATTTGTATACATACACACGTGTGTGTATATAAACATGTGTGATTGCATATCCTGACCTTTCCTGCTACCTTGGCGTGGTAGTCAGGCTTGCGTGCTATTTTGATCCGGAGGGCTGTGCTTACTAGGACTTCGGTCCTTGCGGGTTCAACCTTGTCAGATTGGCCGATGGGGAGCAGCCAGACAAAAAGCAGATGCGTGCGTTTGTGGTGCGTGGAGACTGTGTGTTGTTGCTTCGTTTTGCCTGGACTGACTGTGTGTCTGGTTGCTGGGATCGTGTGTACAGTGGTGTTTGATGCCGTCGTGTGTGTGTGAGAGAGAGACAGCTGCTGCCTTGCGGTTCAGGCTTTTTAGCCAAAGGCTTTGGTTGAGGGCCCTAATCGCTCTCCTGCACAGGTCTGGGCGTCCTGGCAGTATCCGAAGTCCATACTCACAATGATAATGATACAAACCAAATCAAATATTATACTGCATCGGCCGTCGCGCAGGATAAACCGGGTCGCCCTATCTGCTGCACATGGCAGAGTGGATGGGCGAAAACATGCTACTGCCAAACACTCACCCTCATACGTCCCCCCAATCACGAGCCCCCGAGCAGATAATGCTCAGCTAGGTTTCAGTGCCCAGAAGACCAACTGGAGACAGGCCC
>QNGE01002746.1:10956-104240 GCA_008508345.1 Paragonimus westermani
GTGAGACGAGTTCTGTCGTCGGTAACACAACAGCAGGTAATGAATGAAGAGTCACGTACCACCTACATGATGGAAGTCAAACGAATCGTGGACGATAGGCCACTTGTGCCTGTTTATGATGATCCAGATAGTCCCCAGGTACTTCGTCCTAGTGAGTTGCTGTTGTTGCGCTCGAATATAGGCTTCAGTACAGATGAGGTTACATTGTGCGAACGTTACACAAGGGGCTGGGGACAAGCACAACACTTATCTAGTGTGTTTTGGAAACGATGGCGGCGTGAATACTTACCCCAGCTGCAGGTTACACTTAAGTGGTTGAAATCTTCGCGTGATCTTCAAGTAGGCGATGTAGTTCTACTACACGAAAGAGCCTCCAGAGGTGTTTGGCCCTACGGTATAATCACCGAGGTATTCCCTGGTGACGACAGACATGTACGTCGGGTGTCAGTAAGAACTTCAGATGGCACTGTAAGACGGGACATCAGATCACTTTGTTTTTTTAGAAGCATCTGCAGAGTAACATCAAGTCACTACAGATGAAGCAGTAGGTGTGGGCCATTCCGTCGGAACGGTCGCTGCCGCTGTTCATACTGCCACCTTGAGTTCGGAAAACCAGCCGGTTTTCGGGGCCCGCTGTTGCTTTTGTCAAGGTTTGTTGCGTTATTTTGAGATTGCTGAGGTTTGCTTGATGTTGAAAGGTGGCCCTACGCTCTACTCTTTTCCCCAAATGAGATACATTACTCCTCCTTGTTCTTACACAACCTACTTTGACCGTTTCCCTTACCCCTATTTAGTCCGAGCCCTGTAAACTTCCAAATACCAAAATTAGATATTTTTCTTCCATATTTTTTCTTGAGTAACTTATGATTCCCGTCATTTCTCGATGCGTGAACAGTCGTTTTGCTCTGACCAAACCAATGACCCTTTGTTTGAGTGAGCACAACCCGTTTTATCGTCCACCATTGTTGATCGGTGCCTGGTTGTTAATTTGTTGTGCGTGCACTTTCTTTCTTTGATTTCTGTGGATTTTCACATTCGAAGTGAGAGACAGGTTTCTTGTACATTGGTTCAATCAGTACCGTATTAAATCCAGTTATTACGAGCGCCTTCTCGTTAACCGTTTCGAGGATAGATTATCGTTGAATATTGAGAGGCATTTACTGGATCAACAGATCACGCGTAACTCGGTGTGGACTTGAATCGTTAACGAACGATTCAATAAACACTGGGTCAATGCTCACCTTGTGAAATGAAAATTGATGTAACAGCCTAGCCGTTTTATCGAAGTTTTGAGACTTCGAGAACTAGCGCCTCAGAAGTACGCAACTTGAATCTCTCTTCTCAAAGTGGAATTTTTCTCTCATATAATATCTCTTTTGTTGCTTTATTCATATAGCTAACTCATTGTACAAATCACTATTCTGGTGATGTGTACCTGGTGGTAAAATGTGTATATTGATCACGCTCTCCTGTGTGCCTCTCACAGATGCGTCGAGAAATAAACCACTATTATCGTGAACCGCCAAGCTATCCTTGACCGAGTGACCGTGAAGAGCCTGACACAACATTTCGTTAAACTTTCACTTGCTATCGCCTAGGTTTTTCAGACCAACCTATCCTTACTCCACAATTACAATTGCCTCGATTCATTCACTAGGTCTCGTTTACGCATACCACTTGGGATACTTGGGAATGCTGACCGTGCCGCTTATCCCAATTCATCTCTTGCTTGTGTGCTCTTCCCTCCAACTGAACCTTCAAGCCGTCTCTCTTCATATCAACCTGAGGATGGTTCTTGCCCAGGAAGCGTTCAACGACATGCTCCTGTAAATGCCTCTTGTCTTGAGCGTTTACTCTCGCCTGCAATCGCCTGACTTTACTGTACCAAATTATGCATACCCAATCTCGCCCACTCCTTTCGTCATCGTACCCTTCCTTGGTGATTTTACACAATCATGAGGAGAAGCTGCGGCGTTGAAGACAGGATGTGACAATTCACATGAAACTTGCGTCATCGGTCGAACCCAGTTGAACCTGGAGAATGCGCTTCGGACACGTTACGCAACAAAAGATCAAAGAATTCTCCGAGAAGGCGGTAGCAATTGGCAAATGGTAGCCACCTCTCTGTGTACTGAAAGACTTGCTTATCAGTACCAGATTGCCCTGGTAGCTGATGTGCATGGATGTGTGCGGGTGGGTGTGTTTGTGCGTTTTGGAAGGATTTGGCGTTGAACCGGACGGCCTGGGGAAATACGGTTCGGGCGGGCGTCCGAAAGTTCAACGAACAATTATTGCGCGGTCGCGAGCGGAAGCGTGCGGTACGCAAGAAAACCATCGGTGCCATAGGTCGCGGTGACGTGACTATATGGCGTTGCGATGTGTACGGCCACGAATGCGCCGGCTGTTCGAGTTCAGTAGGTCACCAACGTACTCATAGTACACCGTCGGCTAAGAGGCGACGAGTACGTTGGGCTCAGGTTGGTCATATCAGTGTATTCATTATACTTCTGTTAATGACCGCGTCGTCCAACCTCCTGGTCGCTAACAATTAATCCGCTTCTCTTTTCAGAAACCTGAGTGTCTGCGGTCTTCTACCCATTCTTTTCTCCGGCTTTGTTGGTGCATTGTATGATGAATGGTCTGCCAGGCTTTTCATAGTCCAATGAGAACTTCGCTTTTCATCCTTTCTCTTCTGTGGGATGCACTAACCTGCACTCCTATACTGCAACGCTTCTTGTATTACACTTCAAAAATCTTTCTTCTCAGTGTAGATCCCATCATTGCAGCCTCTCTCTGTTTAGTTTCCGAGAGATAAGAGTTCCCTTTCCTTATTAGCCAATCAAGTGGCTGATCAGCATTGGCCGGCTGGACAGAGAGGCCCCACTGGCACACCTCCCGGTCTTATTCCTTCGGGTTTACACTGGATACGTGGTGCGTTGGTGGAACTGCAATTGGTGCGGCGCAAACCAATTGCAGTGATGGTTAAGCGCAGGCGTCCTTTGGCTTCGGTCACTGTGACAGGCAAATCCGAATCGGATGCCGCCAACCGTGATTGCATATATGTATAATATATATATGCATCTATATATCCATATATGTTTCTATGCACATACGTATATATATAATAATTTACATACAGATGTTCACATTTACATATATAAAGTTGTACGGTTGGCAGCATCCGATTCGGATTAGCCTGTCACAGTGACCGAAGCCAACGGATGCCTGTGCCCAGCCATCACTGCGATTTGCTTGTGCTGCACCAATTGCAGTTTCACCCAAAAACCACATATCCAGTGTGTAGTTTTATACATATGTGCACATACATATGTACATATGAATATATATGATTGTATATATGTATATAAATAGATCCACACACATAATCATATATATATATTGGTATGCACACTAATATAGATGTATATACATATATGTGTATACCCTTATATATGTGCATGTGAGTGTATTTGTATAAATATATCTATATGTGCTTTTCTCCACCCCATCTAGGATAGCCAGTTGCCCAATGAGAAAATTTCGCTTCAGGGTCATTCGGTGTATTATTACTCAATCTTAGCAGCACGACAAATGTACATACAGGACAGCGATCGCAGGCAGTCACGACGTAATCCAGAACCAGAGAAAAGACGTAAGGAGCAATCACAACCAGTGTGACGGGGAAGAGGAGGTGATCCGAACAACGCCAATGACAACACGAAAATCGAAGTTCAATAACAACGGATTTTTATCGTTCCAAACAAGTAAGTCCAGAGGGAATGAATGTCACATTCTGCGGATGTTATTGTCGTGTGGAACACGCCGAGTAATACGTAGGTGGGCGACCTGAAATAGATAACAAGGGAAAGGACATCAACGGAAAGCTTAAATCGCATGCGCAACCGTTTCTATATTGTTACACAACACCAGTTAGTTTTTGGCGGGTGCGAAAGGAAATGCGCTCCCTCGGGTGACCTTACATTATTTAAAGAATCGCCCCACAGATAAACTTGTAGAAGGAAAATTAATGTAACGTCACATTTTTTGGACTGATTCTGCGAAGCAGGAGAACTGACCGTTTTCCTGCTACACTAAAATTTCATTTTTTCCAACGCACCGTTGTTAAGTAACAGGTCTCACAGTCGTGCTAGTGTACAGTTATCCACTGTTCCGTATCGCCTGCAATTATCTACAATGATCTCGCACAACCTAGTGTGATTCACACATGTGCATTTAGAAACGCATATCATTACCATCGTCCGCTTGTTCGGTGGGCAATTATCGTGTGTCTGGTTTCTTAATCCGGAAAGAATGCAATATGCTTGGTGCAAAGGATACCTCCTTGATGTTTCCAATGTCAACACAAACAATTTGTTAATCAGCCACCCGGGATTGTCCCTCCAACCCAACCTCAAACCCGGAAAAATCTGACAGAAATAATTATGAAGAACCCGAGGGAATAATTCTGTCAAAGAAAACTTAAGCCGTCACTGTGGAAACGATCAAAATGTTTGTGGAATTATATTATCAATAAAGCATTCAGTCGCAAAAAGGTTGAAACACAAGCTTCACATAGAGACCAACGGTACCTGCTGACTAATCGCCTTCCAGGTAACAGAGGACTCCCCGCGCAGCTGATCGAGATCTTTCCACTGTCAGATGAAGAGATTTTACTTGTGTCCCATTATGATTGTCCCTTACAGTAGATTGATGTGTAACATCATGAAGACCTCATCACACAAATGGTTCCACACCGTGGCGGTCACTGCGCAGTGCGAATTTATCAAGGGCGATAATAAAGCGGTTGTCTTCTCACGAAGATTGGCAAAGACTGGACACTTGCGTTTTTGGGTGGTCATGATTCCATATGACGGCCGACAGCTTGATCAAGAATGGAAAGTGACTCGTGTGAGATCAATAGAAGCTCCGCGACGCAGCATCGTTCTGGTCAGACTCCCCCTTTGCCGGATCAGTTGATTACTTCTGTGGGCTGTCTGATAGACAGAGCAACAATCAAGCAGCCTCTTGGACACGGTGGCCATTGTCTGCTTCTCTCTGATCTTATCTGTTAGTGGTTGCAGCAACCAGCAAAAAGACCACAGTACGAAATTTCAATCACGCTAATTCTAGAGACCCGAGAAGCTACCAAGAAGCAATCTTCCTGAATATGGTCCTGTAGAGCAAAATTTTTGTCTGTCAAAGCGCAGTTCAGAAAATGTAGGATTTACTCCTACCGCGCAAATCGTGCGCGTTCTCTCAAAACTTACCTCTTTGCACAGTCTACGTCGTCGTCTTGGTGACAGTTCCCAGTTACCCTCTGAGCGCATGACTACGAGAAGCCCGAAGAACCTTAATGCCTTTCACACAGTTCGAACGCAGGTAAGCGCGGGAAAACGCCATAACACTAGATTTGTACGAGAAAAGGTCCTCCACAAGGTTTCCGCGGAAAACTCTCTTATCTAACTAAGGAAGAGTAAACCTTCAGATCTTTCTTGGAGACCGCCCACCTGGAGAGAACTGCCCAGAATCCTAGCTGTGACATTCCACAAAGCTGTACCGTTAAACTGACGCCTTAATCTACTATTGCACAACTTCCGATAATCACTTCTTGGCGATGTTTTTTTCGCATTGAATGTTGAAGACCTCTTGCGTGAGGCTGATTCATTTTGCAAGATGGGTGCTGACAATATTTATCTGGAGATCATTAGAGGAGCATCTGCCAGCCTGATAAACCCTCTATAAGCTGCTAAAGCATACACTCCGGGTTGGCATTCTCCCTAGTGCATGGGAAGAGGCCACGGTCTTACCTGTTAGCTACCGATCAATCAGCCTCATTGACAGTCCGCGTAGGATAATGGAGCGTTTATTAAAATCTGGCATCCTCAGCTACTTCTTATCAAATGATCTGTTCTTCGTTATCCAACGTGGCTTCGTTCCAAACCGGTCACGCGCAACAAATGTGCCTATTTTCATGGATAGTCTGGCGGAGGCCAAAGACAGTGGCCTCATCTCAGGTTCGATCCTTGATTTCGTCAGGGCCTTTGATCACGTCCTACATGGCCACCTGAAACACACACTAGAAGCATATGGTATACAGGGACTGGCCCTTTGCTGGATTGCCTCTTATCTGGATGATAGAACTTCCAGGGTTAAAACCGGTTCAGACTTTTCGTCTCCTTCTGTCGTTTTTGTGGATGCTCCTCTAGTTTGAGCGCTGAGGACCCTGTTGTCTCCTATTTGAATTCATGGCCTTCCAACCAATATTTTCAACAACGTCCTTCTTAAGTTCGGTGACCTAACAATCTGGAATACCACTGATCCCAGTGTACAGCAGATTGATCTTTACATGATTAAGCGCTTATCGGGCGATTGGATCTTCTCACCAAAGGTAGCAAGCGCGCACACATGTGGCTGGGTATGGACTGTGGCAGTGCCATCGTGAATCGTAGTGTAATCAGCACAAAAGACACCACGAAACTTGATTAGAATAAAGACCTAGGTATTTGGATGACGTCTAACTTACAATTAGTATACAACCACGAGAAGGCGGTAAAAGGGAATTGGTCGCTCATGAGGTGATTGTGCGCACTTACCCACGCACAGACAATAAACACCTTCAAACGCTTTACGGGGTTTATATACGATCGCCCCTCGAGTATGCTAACAAGTCGTGCATACCGGCCCGAAGAGAGACATGTTCGCTGTTGAGTGTCTCCAGTGTGGGGCCTCCAAACTCGTCACGAGCCTGAGCAGATTCATGTACTAGCCTCTGATCAAAACTCTTGATCTGTGCGTACCTGGGGTTCAATGACTCCGCGGCGGATCAATTCTCACACACAGTTTTCAGGATAAGCTTAGTAGAGCATTTCCTTATCGTGGCGATTGATGACAGCTGACAAGTACACAGCAGGAAGCCTTCCTTAAGTACCACTTATCCTCTTACAAAATAATCAGCTAGCGCGACGGTCTTCTTTCTGAGATTGTCAGTTGCACTTCCACAAACTGTTTTGCAACATGGCTAGGCTCTTATTTACGTAAAGCAGAATAGTGATCTTGCTGTCCTTCGTATTCACCAAGGTCTGCAGGAGCGACGCCACACCCTCTTTTGAAAGTTCGGTTTTCGGGTCAGCAGCCGCCTGCTTGACACAGACCAAGAAAGACCGATGGGATTCGAGTACCTTTGATCTCTGTCTGGAGCTAGTGTATTAACCGGTAATCGGGGATTTGCTTCAGGTACATACTTATGTTGATGCTGCTTTCCTGCGTTGTATTGTAGTCCTCAACAGACACCTCACATTGAATTCAAGTGGTCGATCTCCTTGGACTTTTCGGCATGGAAGTCTGAACGCTTTGGCTGATGAACATTATTTTTCATGTGCGTTGAACTGAGTGGAACTTACCCTAACCTTGACCTTGAGCCTCGGGTCACTGTAAAAATGTACCAATCCTAGTTCTGTGGCGCAGTCTGAGCCCCTCCGGTTGTTTTGCTTACCGCTCATGGCCGTCATACACAGTTTCTTTGCTTAAGCAGTTCGGCGTGTTCTAACCGGGTAAGCTACGTTGAGGAAACTAATAATTAGCATGTTGGCTCTTTGTAGCCTATTTGCTTTTCATTTCGTCATGTATTCTATAGGTCGGTTACGTTTACCGAGTTTGATAGTTTAACATAAAGTTAACATTTTCTCACCCCGCTTACCAGGTGCACCCGATTTCTTCACTGCCGAACATTGATCGCGACTCCCTTATGAAGATGTCTAAGGTGGTGTCGGAATTGAAGATTTTCCAGACAAAGGTAAGCTTCTATACTGTGCTTGTTGTGCATCTCATAGTTTGGGAATTATGACAAGCAGCCTGAATTTGAACAAAGTGTTGAACAACGAATATTGCAGGTAGGTGTCCGATTGTAAAGCTTCCTATAGATGTTACGGTTTCATTTAAAAAATGTCGCATGGGCGAAACTTGATAGTCTACACTCGTCTGGTGGTCGATATAATCTAATTAGAATTTCGGTCAGTGTAAAACCGAATATGGGTTTGCTTCAGTTCAAATCAAATTGCCGGCTGGAATTGCCGCAAGATGATAAACAAACAACATCCATAAGTGACTGGCAGGTAACCGACAGTGATGCGAACTGAAGATCAACTCATTCGTATCATTCACAATCAGACAACGCGTAAAATAGTCCTATCAGAAACCTTATTACAAACACGGCCTTCATGGTTAACCATTTATTCAACGTGCCTACCTTCTATCAGTTTAATAGTTCCAGAGACGCGTTGCAGACCCCACAACAGATGAGCATATACAACTGTACAAGAGGCGTGGGTTCTTTTTGTTTTAAGAAGTCCGGTTTAACAAAATTTTGGTAAATTTTGTTGCCGGTGGATGACGGTGCCTTTTGGACCTTGGTTAAAAAGCCAATACCACATTACGGAATCAAACTTCGATGCATTGCTTGCATGCTTACCCAAGACTGGTTTGTTTGTCACGTACACTGGTTATGTACGTCGGAGATATAGCATCCCTGTTCCAGACGTTTCATTTGGGCTGAGTGAGACTGAGTGTACACTGGTTTGCGTGAGCTCGACGGTCGGAGTTGTAAGTCAAGTCAATCCACGTTAACGAAATGCTTTATGCACCCCAGGAGCTGACTTTTCACTCTTTTAAGTACACACATCTTCAGCATTAACATTAAATGTGACTTGCTTACAAAGTTATCAGTACAACCTTATGATTCGAAGGCCCGTCTAGGGAACCGGCCTCAGTCATTGGCATTTGTGTAAAATACCTACTGTTTTAGTTTTGAAATTAGCTCAACGATGAGAAGGTTGACTTTGTTTAAAAATTGGGCTAAGTAAAAGAGTGAAATATTACTACGACCGGGTAAGTGCGAACATATGTTTGTACAATGGCCTAGTGAAAGATGTGGAATCATACTTAGGAAGATCCGACTCCAAATTATGGGTTGTGTTCAATAGGATTTTTACTGAAAATTGTCCGAACTTTCTGAATTGATGGGAAACAAAATCTACCAATTGTTTACGGGGAATACCAACGTGCGGATGCTTCAGCGGTCTGACAGAAAACACGGCAGCAAACAAGGGAAAGCAGCAGTTGGAGAGTACCTCTACTGGAGGAACACAGGCCTTAACAGAACGACTAACCACATAGTGGGAAGGAAAGAATTTGAGTGCCGGACATAAAATGAACGCCTCCTGACTTCGATGAGAAAATCAACATGAGATGGCCATGTCAGATTTTTGTGCACAGTAATCTTCAGATGTTCAACACAAAGCGATCAATTTGAAGGTTCATTGTTTATATGAGGGGAAAATATGTATTAAAACTATTTTTCATTCTTCTCGAGCGAAACTGATGCCAGTACCCCGTAACCTCATATGCTTACGTCTATTGCGTCCAACCAAAGTAAAAGTGACATGAGCATTAGCAGAGGGTGTATACACTCGTACACCGTCTACTCACAATTCATTGAGATTCTCGCGTTTAATACCATTTTCCTCAGGTGGGGTTGTCGGTTCTTCTTCGAGGCAAGCATAGTGCTGACCACTAATAACATTCCATCATAAAAGCGGCGTGTTAATTGCTTCCTTGTTGCGTTTCCGATGACCTGGCTGACTGTCTCCAAGTTTAACGCGAGTGCTGTTTGAGGTCAAGTACTCCCAGGTGACGGCTCACCAAATACTCTTTAAAGATGAAAGCAGGAGGCAAACATGAGGGAAGAACAGGCGGTGTTTCATCTTGGACGAGGATGTGTTGATCAAATTTGTACCCTTCGCCAAGTTCTGGAGCAGCGTCATATACACCGCCCGCCAACAGTTGCTAAAGTTCCCGATCATACGGGTACGTTTTATTCAGTGGGTCAATCACTTTAAGAATGACTGAAACGTAGACGGCTACCGGTGAAGTATGTGAACGTATTTTCGACGCTTAATCCCTATGCTTCACCTCAGGTTAGGGTTTACACTGAATTACCCAACGACTTCGGCCCCATGAGCGGTATGCATCAAGACTGTCCACTTTCACCACTTATTTAATTTGTCGGTGCCATCTCACGTTGTATCTACGAATTCACATGTAACTGCAAAGAAAGTTACATAGGCAGGACCGGGAGGTTTTTGATATTCCGAATGAAGGAACATTTGCTTAAACGGGTGCAGAACTCCGTACTGCCGAAGAACAGCAATGTCGTTAAAGCACGCAAGCAATTAGTGTCCGCAGTCGCAAGACACGTCCTGACCACTGGTCGCACCATCGACCTGGCTTGTGTATTCGGAATCGTATTGTTTTGTCCTAGTCCAAGGTTCTTGCGGTTTGCTGAGGCTGTCGCAGTCAATCGACTGAAGCCGTCCCTGTGTATTCAGAAACAATTGTTCGTGAGCTGGACGCTGCCCTGGAATTAGTGACCTTTCCTGACCCACCGATCTACTATTTATCCTACCCATCCCCTAACTGTTCCATGTACAAAAGCTGTTTCATGTTATCGTGAATTTGGTACTGAAGAATCACTACGAAATGCTCGCATCTGCCAGTTTTCATGTTCTAACGGTTTTGTTCAAACTTCCGAAGGGAGTGAACTGTTTCAAATGTATCAGTCGGAATACTGGAAGTCTGTCTGCCACACTCACAAGATGCCGACGTGGACCTTCTATCTGCTGGAAGACTGATTTTGAATATATATTGACTACAAGTTGCTGTTTTACAACTTTCAGGCAATACAAACAATGTTGGGCGCCATTTCTCACTCCACTAAGCACTTTGGAATGCGCTTCACAGCCTCTAAGTGCAAAGTGCTTGTGTGGGGTTGCTGCAGTTACGCAAATTGGGTGTTGGATGATAAAGTCGTGGAAGTGGTTGACCAGCTTGTGTACTCGAGAAGTTGCATCATCGGCAGCGACGGAGGGGTGGGAAATGGAATAGAAGCGCGCATGTGCAAAGCTAGGGTGGTGTTCGCTAATCTGGGTCTCCTCTGGCGACAGAGGCATCCCTCTGATGCTTGTAGGCCGCGCATGTAGGGCAACATTGAGGGCTGTTCTACTTTACGGTAGTGAATCTTGGTCGTTCAGGGTGAAAGACAAACTCTCTTGCATTTTACCACCGATGTGGCACAAATGAACAACTAACGATGGGATTACGATGCGGGTGTTTGACACTGATTGTCAATCGACTTCTACGCATTTCTCACATTTGCACAGGCTTAGGTAGCTAGACCGTTTACTGTTGGTGCCAGCTAGTCGTCTGGTACATCAAACACTTCGTCGACATTGCGACCGACTGACGTGAGGTGCGAAGTGGGCAGATGGTTACCTGGCGTGAAGAACTGAATTAGTTCACCGAGGGGATGGTCACTTGAGGTTGGGTTTGTCTCCCAGGATGGGGCCGACGCGACTCCCATAGTCTGTGGCTGGAGACGTTAGGTAAGATGGCGGCTAGTTGGGTTTAGTGATGTGAATGTTGTCGTCGTTTGGCCAAGTTGTCTGTCAAGTGAGTGCACATATTGGCGCGGGTTGATGAAAGCTGTAAGGAGGCTGTCTTGATGATGACGTCTTACTTCCACTTATGTTTTGACTGTTTGCTCGCAAGTTGTAATCACCTTGATAAACGTTTAAATATAGACGTAGCTACTTCTGTTAATTAAGTTCGTTTCCCTTCTGTGTTTTCTTCCTGTGTACTGGGTTTCCTTTTTACTTCATGGTTGTGTGACAGTTAAGCATCAATGTGAACCACTGATGTATTGCTGTCTATGGTAAGGTTGATGACTTACAGTACATTGTGTTTTCAAAATATTCCCTCTTGAACGTGCGGCTAACGATCGCATTTCATGTGGTCTCATGGGTTTTGTGTACTTATGTATCAAAAAGGCTGGTCACCGTATTTTCAATTAGTTTGAGAGCAGTCTTATCAGCGAAAGTGATTTCCCGCTCCATACTATGAAAGTTTGGGAGTATACTTACGCTGTATTTATCGTTTCAACAGCGTATTCGTAAGGTTTTTAAGCGTTATTAGCCCTGCCTGTTGGCGTCTTGCTGACGTTGGGTTGTTCACCTCGCGCGCAAAGTGCTGTTTTTAACAATGGGTAGTACGTGGGTGCATCGTTATTCTTGACAATTGTGTTGGCTAGGATTTTGATTCTACTGCGTAAGACCATGTGAGACAGTCTAGAATTAAGCGATCATATATAAGGCACTTGCAGGTTGGGGCTCTATGTCGCTTTATTGACTGCGTATGGGCGCACAGGTAATGGGACACTGTTTCTTCAGTATGCAGCGGAGCTATTTTCGTAGTTGAAGCACCGCTGTCTTCCTCGTGAGGAACGAGTCAAAATTGTTGCGGAAAGATACCGACGGTTGACTGTGGCCGATGGCATACTACCACACATGATCAAAAGCTTCTAATATTACTGGAAAACGTATCGTTACTCTGAATGCATCTGTTGTGTACAACAGTAATCGCAGTTAGACGCTTTGGCTGAGCCCCCGGTTTAGATGCGCCCACTGTTCAATGAATCATAGATTTTGTCATTGGTTCCAGGTGAGATTCTGAAGAAAGCCCTACTTTCTGTTGTTTTGCAAGCCACACTTTGAATCAAACCTTTAGGGTAGGTCTCATAAGTCATTCCGCGGCATAAACGAGCGGAATTTGATCGTCTTCTCGATAGTCATGCTACCCTTCACCGTCTCAGTTTTCCATCTTAATATTTACAGGCGATAGTTCTTCAAGCAAAGAAACCATCTTTATTATTCGCATTTTTCGCCAGTTAGGTCAGTCGGATGCTCGGACAAGTGCTGCTGCAAGTTTAAAGGCTTTTTTTACTGCGACTCTGGAACGCAAATCTTAGAATCGAATACCATTGCTTATTTCAGTGTCTTAAGTGATGCCGAAGTTGAATGTTGCGATCATGCCTGTGTGCGTGAGTCGCCCGGACGTGGATATCACCATCTTACTTCGATTAAAGTATTTCAATCCAAGGTAGAGAAAGACTATGGGACTATGGAAGACCGAGTTTATTCACATAGTGTATGCTCCGGTAGATATAAGTTAAAGTGCTCTCAAGAATGCATTTTGTGTTGCCGTCATCGATCTTCTGAAGTGGACCGAGCACTTAACCAATATAGTACAGGTGAGGGGCTCGAATGCAATGTTTGCTCACCTCCCTCATGCGGAGAGGCAGCTGTTTGGTGTGTATGATGTCCGAGCACAACTCAATGACATTAACGAGGGACCGCGGTATATTTTCCATCTCCGTTTCTCTAGCACCACATTCTAGTGCAAAAGGAAGCATTCTATCAAATGGAGACTGTCCTGTACATAAACCGATCATATACCATCCAATTGCAAGTTGTGTCACCTTGCTGAAGACTCGTATGTCTTGCAGTAGCCACTTGGACTCTAATCATCCTGTTTTTCTTGCTAGCCTTAGTATGCCCTTTTTCCACACGCCGTTCGTTCTTATGCGTATTCGGCGTTCGAACGAAGGTCACGAGAAGAATGCCTATCAAATGGTATCGTCTAACAACTTGTTCAGTCCAACTCAAATTAGAGAACCTACGAAGCACTCAACGGATTGCAGTGACTGTGAATGTCTGTTGTAAAGAGGCATGTCCTAAGGAAGCTGTGCATTTGCAGTAAAACTAGGTATCTGTTGCGTTTTTGAGCTTCATAACTTATCATCGCCACATTCCTCCTGACTCGCGAAGAGCCCAAGCGTAATTCGATTGAGAGGTTGTGCACTTCACTTGGTTGAGCAGTCGAAAGAGAAGGAATGAATATTTGTGTATGGGAACAGCAGAGTGATATTTTCCTTGGTTCGTTGTATTGTTGGCCATCACCTTGGTGTTGGTGGGACCGTATTTAAAAAGGATGGTACATCTATCACTAATCTCCCGCATCAACCTGACAGAGAGGCTGAACAGTCTTAGAAGCAGTTCAGCTGACCTAAACCCGATTGCGTGAACAGCGGGCTTCGGGTTCGAAGCTACTGCGTGCCTGATGGCTCTCCACCGGAGGAAGAACTAGCCGTGCAGCGAGAGAGCCCGGTATATTTACGAACTCCGTTTCTCAAGCACCGCATTCTAGTGCAGAAAGAGGCATTGTGCCAAATGCTGACGGTGCTAAAGCACAACACGGTCCCAGGCCCGGATCTTTTCCCGCCTCTTTTCAAGGATGGAGAGAGATTAATATCAGACCTAACAGCTCTCTTTTGAAGTGTCTGAGAAACCGATTAGGTGTTTTGTGGTTGACGCTTCTCAGTAGTTATCCTCCTTTTTGCAAAGAGCTCGAACTGTATTCGGCAACTGCAGGATTATCAGTCTGTCGTTTATACTCACCGGCGTAGTATTTCATCGACCCACCAACCACAGGAAAAACAGGTCGTCGAAGATTAGACAGGATTCTTATTCGGCTAGGCTGATTGACCATATTTCTGCTCCGTATCAAGCCTTGTGGCATTGACCCTCTCGTAGGCAACCAACCGTCACAGCATTTTCGAACCTGAAACCTGCGTTGCAGTTAGCTCAAACTGTTCTCGCAAGATATTTTCGGATAAATATCTCAATCTATGAAGATAATTCCAGGCTTACTTTGCATTCCGGATAGAAGTATATAGACAGTTGTCTCGTTTGTTCGTCAGCACTGGTGGTGGTTGTCAGACGTGCCCAACCTATCCTTTCTCATCCAAATTTGCCATAAAGAACACTCCAAAAGGTGCACAGTATGATTCTAGTTGATTGAAACGGGATGTATAGACCATATTATCTTCTTTAGTTCCTTTACTCAGACCATGCTGAATAGTCATCATCATCATCATCATCATCATCATCATCATCATCATCATCATCATCATCATCATCATCATCATCATCAACAACAACAACAACAAAGCCATGAGCTTAACCGGAAGGTAGTGTAACTTGGACGACCGCTCACCTCAACCATGACGTGGAATATCCTCGAAGCAGGAACGTTGCTGAAGGGTTATGGAGTGCTATTAAAAATAAGGCTAGGTGGAAGAACTTGGAGTGGTATGAATGCAGGTACCCCATTGACTGCGGCACACTGCCATCTCGGATAGCGTTTCTAGCCGGCAATTTGGATGAGTACGAGGACCGCAACCAGGCAGATGATACCTACCCACGTTGCTCAATGAAGCAGTCAGAGATTTCACACTGCGTGACCACGTTGTTGCTTGATCACTGCGCGGTTTTGCCCAAGCGTTGGTGGTTTCAGTACATAATGCTCGGTGCAGCAGACGCCCAGCTAACTTGCACAATACGCGACTCAACCATTTCACCCTTCGCAGCGTGGTTGGTTGATCAGGTAAACGCGCATCTCTACCGTTTCGGAATAGGCGCCGGTGAACCGCCCTACTGCTCACGTGGTTATTCCACTTGGCTCGTGTTAATCGGCGGAGATACTGGTAGTGGTGGCCAGGAACAGCAAGTCTCTTGATATCTTCGTTGCGAAAAAGCCAAACTTCCAAACCATAGAACAAAACAAAGTGAGGTAATTGGTGGAGGTAGCTTATGAGGACTGTGCTCAGTGTTAATGCCGCATCAAGACTTCTCACACGTCCACTGTTACAAGCAGTGCACTTGAGGCTGTGTATACTACCGCATACTTTAACAGCACCATACCAGCTTTTGCTATTATTGATGAGGTATCGACGAGAATAACCAAGATGCTGCTTGTCTTTACTGTGTTGTGTTATCCGTAACATTGAAATGACTCCCTGTTTTCGCTAAAAAGAGAGATGTATAACATCTGTGTACGATTTGTTTTACTCTACGTCTTGTCCCCAACATGGTTGTGAACAGATTTACGGTGTTTGACCATTGTTGTCTTGTTCACTTGGTCTACATCAAGTGTTATGGCCGCACATACAGTGCGACCGCTTGTTGTTGCTTCTCGAATTTTTAGGATGGACAATCAATCAGTTAGATAACTGGACATTATGTGGTGGCTGCGTTACGTGTTCCCTATGCCACCTGGGTGTTTACCTCACCGGGCATTACTCATTCATACTACAAACACTTAGGTGAAACCACGAGATGATCAGACAACAACATCAACACAAAATACGAAGTTCCTATCGGTCCCATCAAGTGGATTTGATAAGTACCGTCTGCCCATTTGGGACCCCGGGATAACTCAGATCGCTAGTGAAAAACGTTGGCCGGCTTGGCAGCATGACTTAGTCACTGACCCATCCGCATCCACAGTGCCGTCCATATTTGGCCTTGGTTTTTCTCTTTTTGATATATTCATGGTGTCTTTTGGTTTTTACTAAGAGCTACCTGTCGAGTCACAGCACCGTCTGGCCAGGCGTACAGCTGTGTTTGAATGCATAAATGAATGAAAATGCTTTCATCTCGTTATACTGGAGTTTTCTAGGCAAGAGCTCTTACTCCTGGTTCAGGATCTGTGCCATTAGCAGCCTACTATCCAGGAGGTTAAGCAATATCAATTGGGTATAGTCGTCTCTTTCGTGTAAGCGGTTTAAAACCGAACCATTGAGCCCAGTCGAAATCAAATGAGGTCCCAACAAAACAAGTTGGCTGTTTGAACGTCTTCAGTTGATAGAGGTCAGTGTCATCTGCCTAAATCTCGAGGTCGGTCAATATTGTCAATTTTTGCACCACCGTGCAGCTAGTTTGACGGCACGATTTTCAAGATGCCTGAAAGAAAATCAAATGGGGGAGTTAAATTCTAACATCCTTTTTAAACGTCATTTGATCGTAAAGACTGAGAAGTTTCTGGTTTGCACACTAATGGGTGTTCCCTGCTGTGTAACGCACAAAGTCGCACTTATGTCCTATACTTAGGCCCGCTGCTTCTGGGCCTGTGCGTGTGCTATGTTTTCGAAGCGTTTTTATGATCCCATCTTTGTTCATTTGAACTATCCCTTGGATAATGTTATGGATACACCGTTGCTGCGTCCCGCGGTCAAGCTGGAGTGAGGTGCACCCTCTGTTTTGAAGTGGGTCAAAGCTTCCCGATAAACGGTCGATTGTGTGCCGTTAAATTGAGATAATACACATCCTTGAGTTTCAAACTGCTAAGACGTAATAAATCTGGAGGACAACATAATCCCTTCTCAACTTTTTTCCAAAGGCGGTGATGAGGGGTTACCGTCTGAACTTGTCTTCTTAGGCTCCTTATGAGGATCTGCAGAGATGTTTTGTGAGCGATACTTACCAGTAGCTAACACTAACATCAATATCAGAATTTGATGGCTTTCGAAACACGATAACTAAATACCGGGGGAAAAGGCATGTTTTTTGCTTGGTTACGAACGTACCGCTTATATTTCCATTGTGTATCACTCGCTTTACGGTCAGTACGTACTTTTTGGGCGAGCGGTCGTGGTTATGTTAAATCTGAAGGCAGCTTGTTTATTTAGCGCCTTTTGCAGGATTGATTTCGCTCTAGAACACCCTCAGTGAAATAGGTAGATTTGTTGAGTCATCGTACGCCTGCTCAAAACACAGAGTGCAGGCTCATTGGTGGCTATCTTGAACATTCACCACCTGAGTTGGCTTTAGGCAGGATGTCCGATGTATCCCGTTATGTTCAACTACTTGACAGATGTCCTGTTGTGAGTTTTCAGTGGTTCGAAGGATCTCAATAAAGTTTTCGCAAGGCAGTAAGGTGACATTTGCAGAGTGCATGGGTGGTCTCATTTTATCTGGTTCTTCCAAGAACAACTTACCATCATGAACAAACTAAATGATTTAGCTGATCTGTACAACATGCACTTTTCAGCTTCACAGTGTAAAATATTGTTGAAAGGCTTGGTCATTTCTGACCATCTTGATCTTATAAATGGAAAGCCGCTTGAAACCTGTAATTTCCACACTCGTGCCGAAAAAATCGACGATGATAATATAGGTACGTAGTACAGACGCAAGTATTCCTTACTCTTGGCGTCACAAATGTGTTTACAGTGCATGTAGGACTATAGTTTTGATGTGCAAATCAGATATTCGAATTGTTCGTGCGTGAGATGCTCATAAGCTCTCTAGCTTCTATACCACCGATGTGCCCTGCAGTTAACCTTTGTCGAGTGGGTTGATTTATAAGCAACATGACAGCCTGTCAGCGTGAAGTTTCAAATTGTCTGCGTTTACCGCTGGTTGAAATGCACAGTCTACGGTGACTCGGTCATGCCTTCTATGTATTGACAGAGCGTCTATCACATCGCACGTTAATTACTGTTGCTGTCGGTGATTATCGTTCGACCGGTGACGTCTTCGTTAGCTATGAGAGTTTTGGTTGCCCCTCTGAGCACGTTCGCGAGGTGTCCCTTTAGGTTGGGGGCTGCGCGGTCATACGCGTTGCTACTTGAATGCACTTTCGAATGAATCAGTTTGTGGCAGTCAGTCGCAAACATGAGGTTGTTGCCTCTTCCTGATTCTCCTCCAAGTATATTTTTTGTTTTACGCATTTGTATTTGTTAAGCTGTCAATTTGTCATCCAACGGCAGCTCGAACGATTGTACTTTCTGCACAGCTCAACGCAAATTGTCTATGTGCCCTTTTTGTGGATGGAGGTCTAGCTATGCTCCAGAAACTCCAGAGCAGTGTAGTTGTTCTAAATGGCTGGGGTTTGGTCAACATCGTTACTCCCAAAAAGGGTTCGCTCACTCCGGGCGGAAATTACACAGAGATTAACCTGATTCCTATTATATCGAAGTTGCTCGCAATCGTAATTTGTAGACTAGACTTAACGCGTAATAAGCATATCCGCGAGAAGCAGGAAGAACAAGCTGGGTTTCGCCTAGACCGTGATTTTAACGATCACATTTCCACACTTCACTAGATGCTCGATTTCCACCATTCATGTAGACCAACAGTGGTTGTCTTCTTGGACATCATATTGGCCTTCGGTTCAGTGGGTATAATTGCACTTTGAGGAATGTTGTGCATGACAAGTATGTGAATATCTCGAAGGCAATTTACTGCTAGACGTCGGACCGTGTTAGGGTCTGTGGCAGCGTATCGCCGACCTTTAACGTCTCAAGCGGTTTTAACACGCTATACATATATGCGTATGTACTCAGAAACAGTTTGCAGCGAGCCGACATCTTGAAGAAATGTTCTACTGTGGACGGTTTTGTGTTTGAACCTCGATGAAGATAATCAGTTCATTTGAAGCATAATAAGCAAGCAAGTGATACGCTCATTTTTCGGTGGAATGCTGTTGGTAATCAGCACTACACCTGGTGCGAAAAATGAGGACCGTTTGAATTTACGGCTTTTCTTCAAAATTCACTAAGGTAGATCATACCGTCGTGTGCAACTCAAGTGGACACAACCTAATGTCCACTCTGAGCTAGATATCCCGCCTTATATGACATCCTTTATTTTTACTTACTTCATGTCCATAAAACCCAGCCCATGTGCTTATGTGTCTCACCGCTGTGCCGTACCAACAAAGGCGACGCATTGATAAGTACCATTCTGGTGGACTCAAGTAAGTAAACTGCACAGTGCATGGATTTTCTGACAGGTACTATGTCAGATGCTATGCAAACAGTTGTTCGTCGGTCGATTGATCAGCTGAGGTATGGTTGAAGGCGTTAACCGAGTTCGTCCATAATCGGGGTCATTGTGTCACGATCGCGCATACCTGATGTGTTATGTTTTGTCCCGAAATCAGTTTTCCCCAAAGATGCAAGTTACCGTCGATTCGTACCGTATATTTTTCCCGTTTGTTATGCCGACTAAACCGAGTACATTACAATACAAGGGTGTCTTGTAATGGTCACATACTTGGAAGAATAAAACGAACATTTTGGTACAACATAGGGTTAGACATTGAGCGTCTTACTTTTGTTCTCTCATTTTGACCGTACTTTCGGTGTTAACTTTCAAGGAAACGTTGGGGGTGTAGGCTTTCAGTTGCATTTCAGCACGTAACAACTCTTGTATTACGTCCATATCATAAGTGTTTTATGTACAAGCATGATTGTCAGCTGTCAGTTAGTGACGGATAGGTAATATTGCATATAATCACGTGAGGTCCACTTCTAGGGAACACCACACGGAGTCGTGTTTGTCCTACACACTTTCCAACACCAACATTGTGATTGTAATGCTTCCTGACGCCCACCCTCAAACCGGCACTCCACGACCAGTTCCACTCTTGTTTAGATTCAGCAGATAAAGATGGTCTGAATAGGGTTTCAACCGGCCAATCTCGACGTTACGGAACGGTGCTGTTATCTGATCGGTCATTAGTTCTATGAGCATCGCTTGGGACACATGATGATCTTGGATGTACACATCATTGAGTTTTACTAGTCACCCAACCCCATACTGACCAAGGAGCTTCAGAATTATTAAAGAAGTCGGTGAAAACGTTTGTCTCGAAAGATTTTTTTAAACGTAGCCATATGAATAAATACAGGTTTTTCACTTCTTCGCGTTAACGAGACAGCATTGCCTTGCATAACATCTGGACGCTTTCAAGGTTGACGGGCTGTTTTTTCTTTTTCTCTCACGGAGCTGTGCCCGACTGAGTACAGGTGATGCACCAGTCCCCCTTGGAGATTGGAGCATTTTAACGAACTTGTTGCCTGATTCCGAACGCCAGTCTACCTTCCGAATGTACTGCAATAACTGTTGTAGGAATTGCCGACTTGCCCACTCCTATGAGACAAAAGAGTTCAGTGATTTGTGTTACAGAGCAGAAGCAATAAACGTATTCAAATAATCTAATCTGTGGCCTGAATCAGCCCGACGTTCTTCGGTCATTGATCACATCCTTTGACGAGGACGTCAGACCGATTTGTTTCGCGGATGTATAACCTATGTTGATGGATTATCGGCAGTTAACGTCTGCTGATTTAATATTTGCGAGTTCGGAGTGCAAGTAGGTCGAACATTTCTGTCCACATTCTGCTAACCCATCGACGTGCATCCCAAGCGCTTCACAATAGGCTGTAAATGTCATCTGACTTAAGGGTGACACATAGCCCTCTTTGTACACTGTGAAAACTGATAGGGTTTTTGTCAGTTGGAAGTGTCATCATTGCCATAAACAACAATACACGTATCGGTGATGCTTTCCTTTTTGATTTTGATTTACCGAACACTGTTGAAACACACTGTATGCGGTACTTGAGGGTTGCGATTGCATTACACGATCCACCAATATGTTGTGCGGGCTTAATCATTCGTTTAATCGGCGGGATGCCTTTCAAAACCTTGATTGCCGTCATAAGCGGTGTGTCATTTGCGCGTTTGATTAAGGTGGCCGTTGAACTAAAACCGTCAACGATCATCATCGCTCAAAAATTTAGACTCCTGACTTTTTCATAAAGTTCACAATTGAGCTAAATCCACGGGGTAATTTCAAGAGGTCGTTACAACGCGCAGTGAAGATGGAATCAGTCACTGCGTTTCGTTCATTCATGACAGTCACGAGCCTGGTCAGAGGGTATTATGGTTTGAGTTGCCGCTCTCTGCATTACTGACCTGAAATATCCTGTGGGAAAAATGTAAGTAACAAAACAAAATGGATAAAATAAGGCTAGGCAAACGAACTGGAAATGTGTGTGCCGGCATGCGATTGGCTGCGGCAAATCGTCATCTCGGGTTTCATTTTTATCTGGCGACTTGAGTGACCACGGTGTTCGCAACCGGACAGAAATACCTACTCACTTGAATTGACATAACGGTTATGGTCACATTTCCTGCCCATGTTTGACCACCCAGCAGTATTACCCAATTTCTGGCGGTTTCAGTAAACAATGATCGATGCGGAAAACGCTCAGCTGTCACGTGGAGTACGTGACACAAACCTCGCAAACCATGCAACTTGATTGTTTGACGAGTTGACCATGCACCTCTTGGGTCTCAAATACGCACTACATTTGGGATTTATTGTAATTCGTTCCATTCAGTGGGTACACAATGACCAAGTGAAATACACGGCGAGCACTTCCAAAATATGCAATAGAACGTTAGATAAAATACTTTAAACCGCGTTCCAAACAACCATCCGCACTGTTGGTTTCTGTTCATGCTATCTCAGTGCTTTGAAGCTCGCTGTTAACGACGCTGTTGCGCCAACTGTACGTTCGCTCGTTGGAATCCTGATAATTGTCACTGTTTTCGGTAACATCCAGTCCACATATTACAACACGCAAATGTCATATGATATGGAATCTCGATTTGTACATTCAGCTGTCAGTTGCAGTCGATTCGGATGCCTCGCGAGATATCAGACTTCTAAACTGCTATGCGGACTCCTTAGTGGTGAAGACTGGACCCTCTTCTAGATAAACTCGTGTACTTACACAACTACTACAGTAGATTTAAGGTGCTACCGGCCTTGACTTGAGAAATATGACGGTCGCTCAGCCAGTGCAGGCTTAGGACTTCCTAACATTCGGTGAGAGCTGATGTCGTGTCTTTACCACGTAATTGTTTATATGCACAGAACTTTTACTATATAAGGTGTCATTTCATTTAATTACGGATTGTCCTTTTCTGATTTGTACAGGGAATAGACAAAAACGAAGATCACGCGAAAAGGGGCTTTTTAATCGACGTCGACGTCGTTCGCGGTAGGTGTGGTTGAAGTTTTTTGTCAACACAGGTCGCTGTAAATTGTTTTACATGCCCATGAACTTCTCAGTCCTGTTTTCTTAATTATCTGTTCTCAGAAACAGACAGAGTAAATTCAGAACCTACGTGGCGGTTAACTCAACTCGGAATTTACAATTAGACTGGTTTAAATCCCCTTGAGGTTTGGCTATTGGCTATTCATTGCGTTGGAAGCTAACGATGAGGATTTTGCAAGGTTTTAAGAGGCCATTGTCCTCAGTTCCCATGTGCAGCCGTTCCAAACTTGACCATTCTCTTGAAAAAATTCACTGGCGGCCAACCTGCACAATAAACGTTTGACGTCAGTTTTCGATACAATCGTCAGCACTGTTTACATTGATACACACCACCAAGTGTAACGCTGGAGTGTATACGTGCGGTGTCTTGATTTTATGCATCGAAATCGAATCCGCTAACACCTGCTCTGTTTGACAGTCTAGGTTGTTGACCAATTAAGAGTGACCCTGCTGCCTGAGTGATCATGTTTCCGATCACAGCTCACTGACGTCATACATCGCCATTTGTCGACGTCAGACATAGTACCTGCCATTTTGTACTTCTGTGATTGATCACAACTTACCAGCTGTACGTCTGCTTCGGATGTATACTGACACATGGTGACACGTATACTGACCACATTAAGTGTCGAACGTATCACAGTATAAGAAGAAAGACAAGGACAGTGTATTAGATAAGGAAGAAATTGTGGGGAAAGGAGGGACATACCCTCCTGCACACATATTCGCAGCACGGGCGCCACTGATTTATGCTGTATGTTCTATCAGACAGCATCCGCAAACAAAGATGTTGCTTGTACTTCGGACTTCAGCCAAAAAGTTAGGACCTCGCTGTTGAAGCAAGCTTCGGCATCATTGCCTCCATACCCCGAGTTCGTCACACGTTGGCTAACAGGCTGTCGCTTCCGTTCTAAACAACCACTCGCAAACAGGGCATGACGTGGCAAGCAATGCGTTAGTGTTCGTGGATGTGATCAAGACAACGAAATCTGTGAGACGAAGTCATGCTCGGGAGTAGGCTGACTCTATCTGTTCCGAAGACATGTTGGCGAACCTCGTCACTGGTGACATGATATCCCTACCACACGCTGCTAATGCGCTGGAGACGCCGGCAGTCAAAAACGGACACTGGACATCCTCCACACGGGTGGACTAGATGTCGCAGCCGTTTAAATGGGACCGCTCTTACGGTGGTACTTTACATGGCTTTCCACAGAACTGCTAAGGTCACGTAGGTGTCACAGTTAGCGTATGTCAGTAAACGCAGACGACTTATGATTTCGTATAACACTCCGCCAGCATTGATGTAGTTTCAAAGGCACGTGAACTTCTCGGCTAACTCTAAGGGTAAGAGCAGGCGCTGAGTTCTGCCAGTCTTGCAACAGTACCTTGCATTTAATAAATGCGAAACACATAACACCCTAATGAACTGAGATCTCTAGTCTATCCGAGATGTTCTTGGTTCTGCGTGAACTCTCAGAGATTACAGCAATATTGCCTGCATACTGTGTGTTTCGAAGTCGATTGCTTGAAAGCAGTTAAACACCATCATAGTTTGTACTCCATCAGGTCGCACTTTAGGATCTCGTTTGTTTCATAATTGAATAAAAGAGGGAGACAGGACAACTTTGTTGTATCTCATTTGATGTGTTAAGGTTGGCGATACTCTACCGCAAGCCCTAACGCGGTCCAAGATCTGAAGATAAATCGCTTTCAGAATGTTGGTTCATTTCTCGACCATACCCTCCTCCGCTTATACTACGAAGTGTTGCAACGGGCTTCGACGCAATAAGAGTTATGCTGATCCCTCGACGATCTACACAGTTTCTCGACAAAGTTCGGTCCTCATTTATATAAAAAAGCATAGAGAGTTGGTCTAATGCCTTGCTATGTTTTAGACATCTTATCTCAATTGAGGCTTCTGTTCCCGATGTCAACAGGCCAATGGGTACAGGAGGTGCCGAAGACGTTGTAGACAACGCGGCTGGTCATTTGAACTGCTGTTAGAAATGCTCACTCCTGCGTCCTAATCACCGGTGCAAGTTTGTGGATAGGTTCACCGCTAGCTTAGCAGATTATTCTGCCCACATCTGGCTTCCTACTTTCCGTTGTTCACATGAAGATAAAAGGCTTTCGAGAGTTTCCGGTAATGACAGCTTGTTCCCTGTCGATAGTTTGTTGTGTCAACCAGGCCCTGCGGCCCTCATGGTTGCTTGGAAAGTTCCAAGCAAACTGGATTACATCTGCTGCTGGATGGAATAGTTCACGAACATCAAGGGGTTCGATTGGCTGCACAGAACTCTAGCGGTAGTACCACACGGGGTAGCTCCACGTTTACAGACTGTGTGTTGCATATGTACTCAGTGTGTTTCGAAGTGGTCTGGTGGATAGGATTCTAGATTAGTGACAAACACTTCGGTAGATATAGAGCGTTTGTATCCCTGCTAGCGCAGATACGTCACTTTGTGTTTTACAATGATGTGGCCTCCTATCACAGTACAGAACAAGCAGCATGTTCCAGTGCACAGTTGGAATCCCCACAGATGCTCTAGATTGACTTATGGCCTTGGAACAGCCACATCGCCGATAGCTGACGGCTATGAAATCAGTCTGTGCACATCATTGGCTTGGTGATGGAGAATGTCAGATGACACATTGACGTCTGGAATACAAAAGTTCGGTACTTGCCAGAATCAGACCGTTATCAGCACAGGGCTGTAACAAACGTACACCGCTCGACGAGTGCCGTAAGAGTAGGGACCACCTAAATCACACTTGTTAGCGCTTAACCTGTCTGCTTAAGCGTTCAAGTCTCCAAGCAATACTTACATGTCTTTTCGCCGCATGGTGTTCAGGATGTTAGTGAGCTGGTGAACTGCGTTTGGGCTGCAGTGTTTAGGGGTGTATGCCGCAACAGCAAACGAGCAGCGTTTGTGACGGGTGCCTCTCATATATTTGATCTTGTCTTCTAGTCTGTTGGCACGAAGACGGCCACTGATGAGTATCCAATTAAGCAGTGCCACCTCTGCCTGTACGCTTAGGATAATCCTAATACTCGCTTGACCAGTGACTTGGGTTGCATGGTCTCTGGATTAGCGTACGTTATGCGCGCATGGTGAAGCAGCTGACGGAGTTTGAATTTGTAGCACTGGACCAAAATCCGACGACCGTGTTTCAGCAAGACGGCAAGTGTTGAGGGCGACGGTCTCCAAAATACATGCAAAGACCGTCTGTTGTCCTAACTGCATGTGTTCGAACGTTGAAGGTGGTAGACCAAAATGGTGTCGGGGGGCAAGTGGAAGTTTGTTTCTGTCAGACAGAGGTATCACCTTTCTGTGTGGTACTACCATTTTTGCCATGAATTCTATCGTGATCAATAACTGCGGCAATTCTCTGTTGTGTGTGCGATTGAAAGATTTGCGGAGAAATGAAGTAAAAAATTACTCAACGAAAGGAGAAGTGAGACATTGGCTAGGTGCAGTGGAATGTGACATGAGAGAAAAGCCAGCCGCCGATACCTCAAACAAGAATCGTAGCTGGAGCATGAAGCAAAACTAATAATTAGTATGGTTTAAGAAATAGTAGTATGACTGTTGCTTACCCAAGCGAGATAAAAGGGCTGATTTGCGGAGCCCATCTTGGCGTATTTCACTGGGGCTGTTCTACGGTAGAGTCGGCGCCGCACAAAGCGTTGAGAAATTGAAGAAAAGAATGTCTTTAGGTCCAACGTTACCTCGACCATTCGCTTACATAGCACTGCTAGTATAGCAACAGTGAGTATGAAATATGACCGGTACACTCACAATCATTTAGGAAATCTGTCTGCCCTTCTGCTATTTGACTCCCCTTGTTTCAGAAGCCGCCACGTTCAGGGACTTGTATCTTGGATGACATGAAGGTGAGGCTGGTGCTCTGGCTTACTGTTGAAGGTGAGACTGACTGGTGGTAATTACCGTTCGTAATTCATCCCGGCAGTTCGTCCATCATGTGAGCCTAGCATAGCAAGTTCAGACAAAAGTGTCTCACCACCACTTAAAAAAAGGTAGGAATGCGCTATCCTGTTATTTTGTTACGTCTTGGTAATTTAGAATTTAGTCAATCCATTTTCTGATTGGGAATAGTCAGGCACATCGTAACTCGGTTTTGGTATTCATATGTTCGCCGAGCTTGGCATTTAGGTTGCAAACGTTTCATCACCAGGCGAGGTGACATCATCAGTGCCTAAGTGTTTCAGCGTATATTTTGACATTCAAACAAATTTTTGTTGTGCGCTGAATTGTCCGGCAGCCAGTCGTGTGTTGTTGGGTTAAATCATGCGCCGTTTTCTTTGGGATTGTGTGACTTCGCCTTAGGCATCCACTCATCATCGCCAGGCATCAACTATGACTCAGGCTGTCACCTTTGTCGTCGTCAGTTAAACATTTGCCATTCAGTTTGACTTCGATATATTCACTTAAATAAGAACGGACAATCATTGGGGACCCGTGTACCCATCTGCCGGTATTTTTGTGTCTACTATTGCTAATCTATGTACGGCGATTTTCGAGTACTTTGTAATGCGTCGCCGTGTTATGGATTAGTTGCAAACCTTCCTGCGGATCCGCTCGGTCAAAGAGGGTGTGCGGTTTGTTGTGCACTTCTGTCGTCATCGGACGTGTAAATGCAGAATTTTTGGTAGACCGCACACTACAGCTGAACAGATTGCTGAATTTAAGAACTACGTAATCATGTACGCACATGCTATTCGGCTAACTAAACGCGTCGATCGAATGTGCTACAATGTCTTTCTCCTGATTTCATTCACGTTTGCCATTCCTATTTCCTTTGGTGTTTACCACATACCAGCATTTGGTGGAATAGCGCTGCTGACTTTCAGCGGTGTATGAGCGCAGAATTTGTTTACTTTTAGCTAGTGCGATGTGCTGATCGCGGACACGGTTACTGTGGTTAACACCATTGTCAACCAAGCCTCTCCCTCTCTCATCTTGTGGAGTTAATTATTTCTGTCCTTCCGAATGTCACGCAAAAGAAATCTTGATAGGTCTGTTGAAATTCTTGGCGTTTTTATCGATGTAATCCACTTTATTCAGAGCAATAGCACCCGGGCCCTTGTCCAGCGGTAAAATGGTAATATTTGTTTCCATCACCTGCTCTTCAGTTGAGTTTACGGATGCACTGCTTCATACATAGTTTGATTTGACCGTCTTACGATGGTACTACAGTGAGGCAAATCCTCAAACTTAGCTTCTCATCGACTAGCTGTTGAAACCCGACTCAGATATCTTCAGTCGGCCACACAGCTTCTGAAACTGTATGTCGGTGTGACTCAGAGATGCTGAATTTCGGAATAAGAAGTCGGAGGCCTGCTGACAATACCTTCATTTCATTTCTGTACAGTCAGCGCACGGGCAAATCCCTGACGTGGTAGTCCATTTTAGGACGAGTGATCATTGCGGCTGCTTAGTGTATGAATCTCCACTTTTCTTAGGTACTGAACATGGGAAACGTGTGCGTTTAATTCGGCGAAATTGATCACGGCTGTTTACTACAGAAAATGGCTTTTGATGGCCTGATCAAAAGCGAGTTAATCTGTAGGTAGAATTCTGCAAGCCTCTAACGGTTTCGAGGTTGTTCTTCCATACGGGCATCAGCTACCCTCTGTCGTGTAATGTACACATATTTATGAAGATGACACTGATGCATTCGTGCGCGGTTTTACATTGTGAACAGACCATTTTGTTAGGTGGCTTGGGCCGCACGATAAGGAGGTGTTAGGACGAAGACGGAGAACAAGAAAAGTATACGAAGAACTGCTGTGAGCTGAGAGAATCTGAAGTACCCAGTGTGGCTGTAAACTTGTAAATCTTTCCACTTCACATAGGTCTTGTCAACTTCAGGACAATTCAGTGGTACCCCTGTGGATGGCTGGAGCAGATTTGGCTGTAGCCTTACGTGTATCGAAATCCTGCATATTGTGGATAAATCAGCAATCAGTATAATTGTTTTAACAAATGAATTTCCCAGTCTACGTAGACAGGGTTATGTTGTAACCGAATGTCACTGAATACGAGCGTTAATAGTGGATCAGAATAACCTGAGTTGAAACCCCTTCCAGTTGGCGTCGACCTCCGAATAACATGAACGAATGAAAACCCTAACGAAACACTGCATTGGTATTACATTTAACCGCCAGCCGCTCAGCAAATTTGCATAGGGACCTTTTTTGTATGTTACAATTTAGAACTACGTTAAACTGAGGGCTCTGACACGTAGTCAGCCCATAGTAGAATGTGAACACGTGTGTAATTTCACGCTTCACGAGTATGACATCACACCAACGATGAGACATAGGTAAGACAAACAGCCACCCAATCGATGGTGTGGGCAACACGATTGGATCGTTCGGGGCCGAATTGAGAGAGAGAGTGGGCCACTCACGCGTGCGCTGCTAGACAGGTGACGTACGGGCAGCGGTTGGCGCGGATGCTACAGTAAGGATGGAAACGATCATGCCTGAGGCCGTGCGTGTATTCGAAGGTCTGGTTCCATCTCAAGGTGGTCCACATCCTATCAATGGTTTAAAGTATTGGATTTGCGCTGCGGAATCATGTCTACACTGGCGGTTTAGGAGGCTTTACCAAACGGGTACTCGAGTCTGGTGCCTCTCAGCATATACTGGTGCATAAAAATAGAACATGCGATCGATCGTGTTCGACTAGTAGTGGTTCAATGTTGGCTGCATTAAGAGTGACCAGTAATTAACCAGTCACAGATGGCGATGCGTTATCTTACGTCACCCCAACCTTTGCTTGATCCTGCAAGCGTGTGTCTAACAATCGGTCTGGTTATTATTGATTTTTTAGCCTAACGAAATCGGAATCGTCTATAGACAACGTATATTGTTTTGTTTTCAAGTGGATGAGTAATTATCACGTTTAGAGGCATTTAAAATTCGCCCATTGGCATAAAAGTGCCGCGTATTACAGAGGTCATTGCCTTCAGCAGATTAAAGCAAAAGAAATTAGCATACATTGAACGCCTCACTTCGTATTTCAACATTTAAAAAAGTTAACACACTAGATTCAAGTCGCTCTTGTGGATGCTGGTCATCGTTCCGTAAATTAAATTGGATTGAGGGTTGAACACGTTGGTGATTGTTTTGATCAATATCCCGCTGACCTCATACTGTGTGTGATGAAATCTCCACCCCTTTTTACTCGCTTTTACTGTGCAAGCTATTATTCAGTGGGCGTGGCAAACAGTTATAACTTGCAGGTTTCTTCTGTAGTCGATTCCTCATAAGCCTTGTCTGTTCTTTCATAGTATCGTATCCTCAGAACAGGACATCGGGCTAACCACGTGATCTCCAGTACACCCAAGAAGTCACACGTGTTGTTACCGAGCACTGTCATTCCAATTGTCGAACTTCTGTTTTCCTGCATGTTTGCCAGGTCAGGCGACACCAAGTTTGCGCACTTTTAAATGTCCTTTGTTGCTATTTTCCGGTAATCATTCTCCCCTCCAGAACTACAGACAGTTTCCATTTTGGTTATCGCCCATTCCTCCAGAACACTTCTTTCTCTGGTGTGTTTATTTCAGGTTCGGTGTTTGCGAAAACGAAACCTAGGCACCGGTGGTCCCAGGTTGTACTCCTTGGAGCAGCTCGGGCCGCGTTTGCTCCTTTCTGTTGGGACTACTGGTGCAATCACTTGTCGTTCCGTTGGGCCGCCTATCTCATGTTTCATTTTGTTCTACAATTTGTTCAGGTTGTATGTTTTCTGCTCATCGATCCTGATGCCAGCAGGGTAAGTAATGACGTTTCCTTGTTTTCCCCGATACTCATGCACGTGCATTTGACCTTTGATATGAACAGGAATGTGTGTGCTAGTCACGTTTTGTAGTATGATATGGAGTCGGAACCATTTATTGAACCCCATACACCGTTCTCAGTACTTTTCTGCGCTATACTCGCCAGGAAACATTTACCATCGCATTCTAGTGTGGGTGACGGTCAATAGCCTAACAACATTGTTACTTTTGTCTCCTTAACCCTAATCTCGGAGAGCTTCCAGTTGTAGACGTTAGAGGAGATGACAGCTAATGAGGTTCAATTGTTTGAGAACTGTCGTTGTTAGATTCATTTATCTGTGAAGTAATTACACTCATTAGAATGGGCCGGCGACATCCACGAAGAAGCTGTCTTACATATATCGCGTTACTCTCATTTTCAACTTAATATACGTATCCTAATGATACATGTTTAAGTTCTGACGTATTTTTTTTTGCAAATCTGGTGCCGTCCCTACCATCTCTTTCGCTTAAGAGTAAGGACATGTATTTTTCCTTTCATGAGTGCAAGGCAGCTGAGTATCCGTACCATCCACTGACGCATTACTATCGATGATGAATCTTGATAGGCCGAGCAAACTGGTGCTTGGGCGGTTCACTTCTGTTCCTGCAACAACGATCACGCGTAACCATGCTTAGCATTTACTTTATAAGTCGTCTGTTGTGAATTCGGCCGGTGGCACAAATGACGTCGTTTGGGAAGCAGATTGTATTCTGTCACTCAAGTCAAAGAAACGCTTTTTTCATCCTCATCCCCCGCCCCAGGTGAGGGGGCAAGTTTTCAACGGTAACGTACACTCTTCTGCAACCTAAGCAAACAAACTAAGAGGAAAAAGCAAAAATTCTTAAATTAGGCAACTAAAGTTTCTAAGGAACTCATGTTTTTTGTGCATGTGGGACTTATGAAATAGCTGTCTAAATAGAGAATCACAGAAGAAGCATGCACTCATACAAGAAAATAATGGGGACGTGGACCAAGGCGCATGCATGTGTTGATAGCGATCAGACAATCTTCCTGAGGTCAGTTTTTGATAACCATTATATCACTGTATAACGATCAAGCGGATGAAGTTCACGTTGAAGAGACCAACGCATTTTGTTAAATGCTTCAGCAATCGAGATCCTAATTTGAAGTGTTTGTCTGACAAACAGGGATATGGAGCAGATGAACAAAATAATCACGCTCACTAATCTGTGGGTAAGATCGAGAGAATCAGATTTAGAATTTAGTCGTTGAACGTAATGCTAACCTCCTGACTTTAAAGGATTTGTCAACCACACGGAGATATAATGTTCCAGTATGATTTAGTGCAGCCCCTGAGTTTTAGTGATCAGGGTTCTGAGCCTAGTCGCACAGTTATATTGCGTCTTCGTTGAACATTTGCCGATGTCCGTCAGAGCAGAACTAAGACATTGCGATGTTAACATTTCATTTACTCATCAGTCGCAAACGTGAAACGTGCCAGTTATATGCATCATATAGATAAGGACAAACAGGGACTAGACACACATACAGGCACACCAATTACTATGTAATCATGACTGTGACAACCGGACAGATTGCTTCAACCACTTCTATGCACACAACGTCGGTTGACAAGTTCGAATGAGCATCGCTTCGCAGAAAGCTAATAACTTCGGGTTTCGGTTCCTCAACAGTATGTTGATTGAGTTTAATGGGTCATATTGACGACCCGTTGTCATGAGGTGTTTAACGAGCGATGACGTTGGATTTCGAGTAGTCAGTGCAACAAGTTGGGACTGGTACGTCATCTGTTGTTTCAGTCACTTCGGGATGTCTTCGGCGACTCGCCGTGCTAGTTGTCGGCCTGTTCTACCTATGTAAACGTCACTGCAACTGCAAGAGAACTGGTACACAACATGGGAGACAGAACAGTTTGACAAACTACTCTTTTGATTGCGGAGAACTGATCCTCTGATGGTTTGAAATAATCGCAACTGCGCAGCCGCATACGTTCGAGCCAGAGCAGACTTTAATTTGTGCTTTATGCCGTTGGCAAGAATAGGGCAAGAATAGGGAAACATCCTTCTTTTGAGCCGTCAGTATGGGCTCAGTGTTCTTTTTCACCGTGTTTTGTGCCTCAATGAATTTGTCGGGGTATCCATTTAGTAAAGTTTGTCTCAACAACTCCTGTTCTGTCTTCAGAGTATCTGGGGTACACATACGCTTGGCTCTATGAAACAGTATCTTAACTAAAACCCGTTTGTATGCAATAGGAGCGAAACTTGAAAACTGCAGATATTGACCACCCCATATTGTTTTGCGGTGAACTGAGCGTTGTAAAGTACCATCCGCACGTCTAGTAATAAGTACATCCAAAAAAGGTAAACTGTTGTTCGACTCAACTTCGTGAGATAAAGATAGGTTGGGATGAATATTATTGAGAGAGTTGAAAAACAAGTCAAAATGAATAAGGTCAGTAAAAATTAAAATATCAACGTATCTTTTGTACACTATCGAATCAGCTATATAATCCGGGACTTGCAGCTCAATCATTCATAGGAAGATGTCAGCTAGCACTGAGCCGTCAGTTTGTATGCAAGTCCCTCAAGTGGAACACCTATATCACAGTTCTGATTTGAGATAGTCACACACACAAAATTAACTGTCTCACGAAGAGGAACATTTGTAAAAAGAGAATCAACATCCATGGAATATATTACTTGAGCACTCACCAAAATTTCAGCTAATTCAAAAGGGTCCTTCAAGCAATGTGGGGATAAGACTTTACGGATGGGATCCAAAGTGTCCACTAGCCAAAGAGCAACTTTATGGTAAGCGGAGTTGTTCATGCATAAAATCAGACGTAGAGGTGTACCACCCTTGTGTACTTTTGGAGTACCTCTCAACCGGGGTGTTTCCATGCCGACTGGTTTCAACTGTCTATACTTAGCTTCAGATATGTGCCCATGTAATAGCAATATCTGAAGTTGCCTTGATTCGCCCCGAATTCAACGTTGGCACATGTGTGAATAGAGGTGTTTGGATTAACGGGCATTGAAGCGAGGTGGACGAAGAACCCCAAGAATCTGTGTTAGGCATTTTTGACGTTTTGCCATTATGGATAGGAAAATAATTGTGACGAAAATTAACCAAAAGCGCCTCTCTCGTAATCTTGAGCAGGCTGGCATAGTTTACCCTTTTTCCACTGATGCAAATTGACCAGTTTCTTATCCACGTAAGATAAGAACCAGGTATAGTGAACAATGAAAGACGATTAATGTTCTTAATACACTTGTTCACAACTCTCCAGTACATTTCGATATAATAGATAAAACCAGTTGTGGTGTGGTTGACTCGTTCTCTTAAAAGCAGTCACTGCTTGCAAGAATACGAGATCCTGTGATATCATCTGTAGTCCTTAGAGGATTGCATTTCATTGAGGTAGCGTAACGCCACATGTTTTCTCGGCGATCAAAAAGTAGCCTAGCATCCAACTGGGAACATACGCTGTCCTGGTCAACACGTCTGTCTAGTCCGATTCCGGCTGAACCTGTCAGGACACAGTTTCAGCCAGCATCGGCATTTCAGATGAATGTATTCGTTGGTACATGAAACAAAATTAATCTTGCACATGGGATATCGTGAATAGCTATGCGCAGGACGGCGCTGATTACCACAGTCTAGCTAAAGGGAATGATCCTAAATTTGAGATAGTAGAACGTTGAGAACTGCTACTCTAGGATTGATCGAAATAGTTTCTGTTCGTTTTTAATCACAAAGAAGAGAACATTATTTTCGGCGGCCAGTGTTTATCTAACGGTTTTCCAGACAGACTTACCTCATTACTTTTTGATTAGGATCATAGGGCACCCATGCATTCACCATCTTGTTTCACGCCACATTGAGACTTTTTCTGTAATTAATGTTATCCGTCAAACTCATCTGTTTGTCGTTTTTTGTTCGTAAACAGCTCACGTAGACTTCTCGGTTGCCTTAATAGCTCAGCGTGATAAAGCAATGAAGAATTGACGATAAGTGCCCATCTGTGTGCAAACGTACATGATTCTTAAGATTTTATCTGTCTTGCACTGTCTACAGTATGTTCGATTGCACTTTGGTTAAGCGTGTGTACGTCCAGGTAGTACGAACTATTTATCCGGTGGCCGTTGCACAAGTGACCTTTTTTCCTCGCTCTGTCGCAATGTCAGAACGTTAGCGCTATTTTCGTGGTGGTAAGTATGCTCCTTGATCATCAGTAGTTTTCAAAATGATTAGAAAGTATGTGTGTGCGAAAGCGAAGACTATTTGTGAGTCATTTTCAACCTAACTTATCAGTAATCAAAACGTCGCTCAGTTAACGTGGTGAAGAGTTATTCACCTATGTTCGACTCCTGTCGTAGTCACACGTCTGAGTAGTACATTTCCTCATAATCTGACTTGATCGGTTCTTGTTGCTGAAACCTTACAAAGTCCGCTATCCGACGTACTCCGGTGTCTAAAATCTTCAATACACCCTTACGTTTATTTAGGTCACATGCCAAAGATCACTTCACAGATTTCGCGTTTTGTTTCACCCACGTTCTGACGAAACCTGTCACATTGTATTGACTTACTTAGGAGCGATTGAAACAATTGCCTCTCACGTCGTCACTTACATTTCAGTGATCATTTTCGGGCCGCTTCGTTCATTGTTGCGTTCTCTGTCCATCGGTCATCTATACGTCAGCCGCTCCCCTTGCATATTATTTCACGCTTACACACGATTCTCCCAGGTATTTGACTTGCTGATGCGATATTTCTTTGTCTGATTTTTTCCAGTCCATTTTTTCTGAACGTGTTACGGCTTTTCGTAATTTTCTTCACTGCGTCATTCTTTTCATTCTCTACATGCTGCATCTGTTCAATACTTACAATGTCTTCAAATGTTTAAACCACTGTGCTTCGACGTATATGCAATGACCCTCAGTTTTCCATGCACACCGCTACTAAACGCAGTTGCCGACGCACTTGCAAAGCATCTATTTATGCAACTTCAATCCTGTTTTCTTCACTTTTTGTGCCGACTTCTCTTCTCTTGCTCATGCATATGAGCGTGTTTCTAGTTTACTAGATATGCTTATGCAGTGTTTATTTATTTGTCAGGTACACTAGGACCTTTTTTGACAGTGACTCTGAATTACCCCAACTTACTCTGCGTAGTCTGACGAAGTTCCAAATAATGTTATCACGGTGCAGCACTGTTAGTAGGGATGTCTATGTGTCGTATAGCTGTAAATGTGTTTATCGCATCGTATGCACGACATTTACTTGGAACAATCAAACCGACCAGTCTGATGTAAGCTGAATTCTCTGAGCTAGACTACATGTGTATCATGTGTTCTCATAGTTTGCTTCCTAGACAGTGGCTTCGACGCCATCAGAGATAAGACTGGATCGATCTTCATCTGTGTATCTCTAAGCGATAAACCACCAACAATTGCATCAGCGTACACGAAGAGCTTCAGCTGGTTCACTGGAAGGCACTGTAGCAAATGGGTTCTTTTTCATTTGTTCATAATCAAATTGCTTACAGCAGAATTATTATATAGGAATTATTACACCTCTCAGATGAATGCCAAGCAGTTTGCATCGTCTGCTGAGTTTATGAATGGCGAATAAACAGCATTACACTGTCAGAATTATATCAGACCCACTGTAGCATTCGCTTCGAATTAGAACCTGAATGACCATACGGCTTTGCTTTCTTAGGTGCATGTGTGCTTCGTTGGCTGTTTGAGCACTAACAGTATAGAAGAATACATAGGAAGAACACATGACACAGTCGATAATCCATTTTCATGGCTTTGTGCTGTTAACTCACATGCTGCCTGATTAGGAAAGCTTTGTAACACTGCTCCAATGTTACCACCTACGAGGGACGAATAGTCTTCTGAAGTTAATTCGTAAGACATTGCTTTCTGCGCAGTTTATCAACATAAATGTGGTTATTCCTAAACTAGCTACGATGCGCCTTTCATCTCTCGCTCCCATCCGAAATTATCGCTTTGGTTTATCACAAAGACATTAACTATTACAAATCAAACATCACTCACAACTGAACGCAACTTTCACACTCCCATAGATGTTTTTCTTCAATCCCTTATGCCTGCCAAAATCCCGTATCACTTAATAAGTTTCATAATATTGTTGGACACTACTTTGCCGCACATTTGGGGTGGGTTTTTACCTCAGTCTTATCGATGCCCTTACGTTTCGAAGACAATTTGCATGTTGATGTCACCCTATTCTGTGTATTCCAGCCTCGTTATTCGTGTGGTCCACGTTACAAGGCTACACAACTTTAGCCCTATTGAATTCGAGAGCATCACCCAAACTTGCTGAATGGCAGACCGACTATAACTTGCTCACGTGTGTTTGCTTCACACTTGGCTGAGTTCAACCACTCCGCCAACTTATTCTGACACTTCCACCGGGTCTATTGTTTTTTGGTGTTTTCTCCAGACAGGCGATATTCTACTCATCGTTAAGATTATCCCTATTGATCTGTTTACTCTTCCGTTCCGTATCCAAAATAAACTTGTGGTGATGGGTTTCTGACTTGAACACCAGTCAGCTGATCGTAGCCATCGCATTCACACTGGTGACCTTTCAACTAACACTGTCTGTAAAGAAGCTCTAGACTCAGGTTTCGTCCTTGTTAGGGCTGGTTATTAATGAGCTTTGAAATTCGACCATACTTTCGTGTCACAGCTGTATTGATTACTGTACTACTGATATCTCCTTAGACCCGACCGAAATTTCACATCCAAACACTCAACCACATTCGCTTGTGAGTGATGTTTAGGTTGCACGATCGCTTTCAGGTAAGGCATAGTATCTGTTCTGTTAATTTCAGCTAACAGCTTCACGTTCAGTTAAACTCGTGAAAATCGTTGAAGTCGCTGAACGGTGTCTTAATTTTTGATAAGTGGTACCGGATGTTGGTTGATATAAAATGAACAACACCCACGATTGATCACAGCTTCCGCTTTCTTGTGGACTTGGATGGTATCTTCATAAACGAAACACTATATTCAGGTTTAGTCCTTATGCAAGTTCGTTTGTATCTTTCTAAAGTGATGACAAAAGTCCATGTGAATATGAAGGCCACGATGTTGGAGCTACCATGACCATTAGCTGATAACCCTGATGCGCATAGTTCACTCACCTGTATTGCATAGTTCTTATGCTGCATTGGTTAGACACTACTTTCCATATTTGGACACAGGTACGATTATATAATTGTGCCACTTATACTTTTCAAACCAGCTCATCGTGGCATGTTCTTTAGACTTCTAATAACAAAATCCCCATCCGAGCAGCATTGGCATACTGTACCCTATTTAGCTTGATGGTGAATTACCGGAAAGTGGATTGTCTCCCGCACCGTCATCTTGCAAACAGTATGCTTTACTGCTGTTACTTAGCATATTAAACGTAGCTAGAGAAAATGGACTTTTTAGTCAGGATTACCACTGTAACTGCTGACATGTCTTACTATCTTGAAATTTAGGTTTCCCGCTTCACGTTACAATGTTTGCCGCCGTATGGCACACAAGTTCTCACGACGATTGAATACAATGAAACTGCTAACGTCTAGACTGGAACGGTATCCTCCTGATTCTGACTAATGGTTAGGGCTAGCACCACTGAACTACTGGTCAACTCGTGTGCAACCCCATGGGACTGCTGACTGCATTGTGCGTCGTTGGCTCAGCAACGTACCTTCCAGCCTGTTTGAGCCGGTTTGGTCTTCAGTGGTTCGCTTGTGGTCACCAGAAAGTCGGCGTTAACTCTCTTGCTGAGGTCAACTGATGCAAAAAGGCATGCTCGTAATAGCGTTAGCCAATATATGGCACCTACGTGGCAGTTTCAGCGAATTGCTCACCTTCTTTATTTCGTCCGCTGAATCGTACTGTCCGGTCTGTCAACCGGTGTTGGCGTGGTTGTGATCACCATTGATATATATGCTCGTTTTGCCGCACATCGCTTATTCGTTTACTCTCTGTCGCCTGTAACGTACGTTAACTGGCCTTGAAAACTGCAATTCTCTACCATCTTTTTTTCGAAGATTACTACAGGGTTCGCATGGGTGTGCGAATAATGGAGTGTGATTCACACGATACTAAAAGATTCTGAGAAACCAAAGTCGTTCTTTAGATTCCTGGAAACTTTTTGGCTTTAGAGATCTGCGAAAACAAAATTCTTCCTTGGATTTTCTTCGGCATAACCTTAGCAATAGTTACCATATTTTCGGTTTTCATTGCCATATGATAGTCACCAGTTGGTCCCCTCTTCAGCTGGTTGTTCCCTCATTGTTCCTGCTTATTATGTTTAACAACTACCGATTTAACGTCGACTGCCACGAGTTGAACACCACTCACAGTTGCAGCTTATGCATTCGGCTATGCCTTTCCGCCTGGCGCACTTCGGAAGGGTGCACTAGACTCGAATTTGACTGTGGCGTTCAGTTTATTTGGTTGGTTCTCATCATCATATATGTAAGTTTAAATGATGTTTGGATTGATTTGTGAGTCTTTTAAGCAAATTTAGAGAATGTTTATGAATGTTGAAATGACTGTAATCTACAAACCCTGTATTAGTGTGAATTATGCTTTTGACGTTCAACCCGTTATTCGCAGAGTTCTCAGGATGATGTGCTCGTTCCGTGTATGATCGCTATCTGTCTGGGCATATTGCACACGCATATAACGGCCGCCCACGGTGCACTCAACAGTGGTTCTTCTGTCGGTCATGACCATTTGGATGCCAAATCGTCTTCCCTGTACCATCATTTTTCTGTGTGCCCACGCACATCTGAGCACCAGGTGTGCAATGTGTTTAACGCTTCGCCAGCTACCATTCGCCTAGGCGTGACAACTCAGCCACCGACGGATGAAGGTCGATCGCGTATGCAACCTGGTGTTGAAGACGTCAAACGCTTGTAAGTCTGGTCTATGTGGATAGTTGTTAACATAACGACAACTGACAGACAGCCAGATGTGGGTGTATGAGAGCTTTGCGTTTCCCTAGTAACATATTTAGGAGTCCCCACAGATAACCGGTTTTTGGGATCAATTGATTAAAGATGGTATTGAAAATCACCAACAGTCGTAGCTGATGGTACTCGGACTGTTGACCTCGGTATTTCTCTTACTACTTTCTTCCACCCTCAGATTTTGTCACCTTTCTGTTCTCTTATGACTTTCCGTATCTGTTCTGCTTAGCTGGTATCGCAGCTGCCTTGTAATTCGTTTAGCGTTGGTTACATAACTAGCATCAACTGTGTACGATTCATTACGTTAGCTAACAAACTGGTTACAGGAATAGGAGTTTGATGTAAACTGGGAAGTTCGTGCAAGTGTAAGGAGGTAGGTTTCAAAGGACCCAGCTGAAATGGGTAATTCTCCACATAAAATGGGCACCGGTGTACTCAATCCATTTTTGTCATTTGATACACTTGTATGGTTGTTTCATCTCTAGATGCCAGAATGTACCTAGGTGAGCCTCAAGGTCACCCTGTTCCCAAAGGTGTTTCTTTGTGAAACAGTCCGGAGAACGCAACAAGCGATACTCTATCAGTGCTGAATCTAGTGAATAGAATGGACGAGATTAGGCTTTGGTACTCAGCTAAAACAATTCTCATTAGTAATAACAATAATATTGTTATTAGTAATACAATTCTTGAAAGGTTGTTTTAAAAAATTCCGGGCTGGCGTGGGATTTCTGTTTATCAGTCTTGGTTAGTGCTTTACAGTGCGTCTGCGCTTTGTTTGTTGCTCTGTCACAGAACATTTTAATCGATTAGTACGACAGCAGGCCATCAGAGTGTAGTCCCGGTCCGTTTTGATATCGTTTAGGAAAGTTACTTTTCATCAAGCCATTGCACTAAGCTTATCATGTTGTACATCTGTTTATCCTCACAGCTAATTAGGCTTGATCGTTCATACTTATTTCACAGTGGCAGTGAAACGCATCTTCATCTGAACCTTCACCAGTTCAGACGATGCGCACTACTCTAGCCTTTTGTGTATTGTGCTTAACCGACTCCACATTATATTGGGTGAAACGCCAATTTATGCGGGTTCCGTTTAGATTACATTACCAGTTCTTTCGGACGACCTTGTCCGTAAATTAGGGCGAACTTATTATGAGATCATCCTCGAGTTTCACAACTCCAGGTCCGAACCCTTGCAAGCTGTTACTGAATTGTTCTTTCTCTCGGCCCATCTTCGCCAATAGCTGCTCGTATGTTTCCATCTATCTTTTTCTTGATGCCTTCTTTTCAACTCGTAAAGTGCAAGAGATGGTGTCACATTATCAGGCTAAAATATATGGGAAATGCTTTTGGCATACAGCAATTTCGCGTTTCACTGAAAAGTCAGCGTGTTTAACCGTGTACAACACTTTCGGATGCTTGTGTATAACAGTAAAAGACAGGACTTCAAAGTCGATTGCCACGAAATAGTCGAAAACTGTTAAGATGATCTAATGATTTGATATTTTCTTCTCGTGTTAGTTTGGTTGCTTGAAAAGTTATGTTCTTGTCCACCCTACGAGTAGCGGTAACAACTGGGTGTTTTCTTACAGGTCGGCAGCTTCCGAGCATGTGTCGGAGTTGGGCGAACTAGATCCCTGCTTACCCGAACAACCTTCCATCCCCAATCGTCATTCAGTTCTGTCCACAGACAAGCACCCTTCGCCGGTGACCGATCGAGTTGTCACTACCATTTTGCCTGCTGATCTATCTCTCTATGTGAACCAGTCAGTCGCTCTGGAAAAGGCCCACCTCGACAACTGGTGTACAGAATCTGATTTCCGTCCTTCGCATTCCATTCGCGAAAAACGACGACGAGGTTCGATGGATGCGAACATACTGTGTGTTACGGATCAGTCCGGTTCAAGTGACTGGAGCACGTTGAATGAACAAGATAAAGCTCCAGTTTCTCCTCCAGTTACAAATAGTAGGGATTCATCAAGACAAGACGGATTTTGGACATCACACTCGCCTGGGCGCATTCTTTGCGAGAACGGTAGTTTGGGACAGCTGATAAACAGCCGTGGCAACGATGCCCACCTCGAAGAGGGTGATTCCGATGTTCGTGTTATAGAGCCAACCACCGACCTACCTGAAACCAACGGCCCTCAAAAAGTTCATCTCACCAACGCACGCGATGACGGTTATGTTTCTGCTCTTTCGCAGCCATTGGCCTATGACGTGTTTTCATCTGACACCACAGACCCACATCATCACTCTTTATTCGGTACTCTTGTCACCGACTCGATTGTACTGAAGTCTCTTTCTGTTAATAGTGTCAATTCCTCCATGTCGGTCGTATTGCCAACATACCCTTCCATAAATCAAAACGCAGTGAGTTATTGATACATTAGTTTGGCTTGGTCTGTTTTCCAGAAAGTGTTTTCATGACTAATGATTTATTTTTGAAACATGTACGTTACAAACTGTCTCAATGTTTGAACTTGTCCCTGTCATTTTCTATTTAAAGCCTTTCAGATCGTTCTACACCGCTCGTACGACGTCATGTGTATCCTTCGCTCCATTTGACACTAAGCACCAAGATAGGCTTTTCCGGAGAACTATGTTGCCACTTTTGAAACGTTCTGTAGGCAACCCTCCGGTTTGAATATGACATGTGGAAGTTTGTCGCCGGATTTTGGCGCCCCAAATGGTTTTCGGCGGCGTTTGCCAGCCCCAATTTTCTTTTCAATTCCACGTTAGACTGGATTGTGTAGAACGTTCTGATGAACCGTGAACACAAGGTGTAGAAGTGTCATCAGCTGAGAGAATTCGTGTGTTGACCTAATCGTCCTATCCATCTTCGATACTTCACAGACAACTCGAAGTATCCTTGACCGTTTCAGTCAATTGTTTTCTTATGACCCCTTTGTCTGCATTATGAACTTAGCAACAGCATGCGTTCACCCTTTGTGGTGAGATAGTCGAGTTGTGTTAACTATAGTAGAGTGCCTGATAGGATCAAGAATGGCACAGTGGGAGTCTCGATAGCATTTGCCGACTAAAACAGTTTTTGGTAATTAAATAACCGTGCTTACGCTGGATATAGTATTCCACTGTACGAACAGCCTTCTTTTGCTCCTGCGAGATCTTGTCAGTTCGCGCAGGCTTTTTTGGACTGTGTGTTTCAATCATCGGTGTCTCCTAAGCCTCTGCCACGTGTGCTTGAAGCATCACGTCAGCTACAATCTTGTCCATCATCGTATCTTCAGCAGAGTGTTCCGGCCACTCAGCATACCGGTCTTGGTCCAAAGGATTTGATAGCCCAGACACACTACGTATTCCAGTACATGACTTATCATATCGTGCCCTATCTGCATGTACTAAGATAGAAGCGGCAGTTCAGAGGTATCGGCCTCAGCTATGAATGGTTTGTCGTCAATGTTAGTCTTAGGGTTTTCCAGACAGATATCCAAGTGACAGCGAACCTCTGGTTGGTAATACTCTTGAGCTCTGTGAACAGTCGTGATCACTGACGTTCCTGTTGTGAGCTACAATGTTCCTTAAACTAGTTTTTCTCAATACTTCAATTGCTCCGATCCACGCGTTTCCCCCACTTTTCACATTCATTTCTACCCTTTAGATGTTGTCGCATTGATGCTGACTCTTGGAATTTGTTAGGTGTCAACTGTCTACCCTACATACTGCATAGCAGAGACTATACATGTCGTTACTGAATGGATTACTGTTTTTGTCCAACGCCCTTACGCATGTGTGCGAAATTTGAGCTTTCAGTCTTTCTACCACAAGTTTAATGGAGATTCGTGCAAGTTTATGTAGACCAACTGGTGTAGTATTGTCTATTCATTGTAGGGTGACTGATTCTCATCCGGGTTACGCAGCATGCCGCTATCTAGACCAGCATGTCGAAGCTGCGCAAAGCCTGTCCGGGATTAAAATAGCCAAATTTTGGCTGCTAATCGAACGGCCCTGAGCCTACTCCTTCGTTTCCCCGTCTATTCTTGACTAGGTTCAGGAAACCAGACAGTAGTCATTTCACACGTCGCCTGTGGTCTGATGTAATGCGATAGTCGCTTGCCACCTGAAATCTTATGCAGCTCCCATAGTGACGCATCCTATTACTACGCTTTGGTGGAACTACCTTAACTTAATTTCTCGTTCTGATCGATATTCCGGTCTATGTGGTTGATTGAGTTGTGAAACTGTCTGTTGTGACCAAATATCCTTTGTATGTGCACTGATTGGTCGTTGACCAGTTTTTGTTGTTGCACGCTACTGACAAATTGTCTTTTCCTTGCAACACATCGAACGGTCGCTGCTGATGTTGCTTGGACCTTGCCTTCTTGATAGCACTTTGCTAACAATGTCATCAGGAGTGTGACTTATTACCTTCGCTGTGTAATATTGCATCACTTTTCCGTGCTTTTTAACGTGACAGTTTGGTGTGGAATTTAAAAACATTCTTAACGCGTATTACACACACAGTACCTTCGGGTCAGCCGCACCTAGCTGACGGTAGGGGGATCTCATAGTACCGCAGCTGTTTCACCTAAAAGAGGTTGCGAATAGGAAACTCATCGTTAAATAAGACGGTTGGCCTGGTGGTTGTTTTCTTCATCCGTTACACCTCTGTCTTATCATGGGCTGTAGTCGGTAGATCACGCTGTGTACGTGACACTCGAGTCCCAACTAGGGTGAAGCAGCAATAATGAACCGTTTTGCTGATTTTCACTGAGACAAACTACCCATAAGAACCCGTCAACCCTTCATGATGCTGTGGTACAGGTTTGACGTCTTGTAGTTCAGTCGAAACTGACCGGCCAGTTTCACGCCTTTTTGCAACCTGGGTGCTCACGTTCTCTCGGGATGATGGAAAACTGTGCGAACTACCGGATTTATCCGGAATGAAGAATTTTTGCCACCGCAGTGCCACTATCGCCTCCACTCTCTATCAATGCAATGGAAAAACAAGAGTTAAATACATTCACAGAATGGACTGCTCATTCTAGCACCCATGAGCCGTCACTCCGCTCTGATTGAAATGAAGGTACTGATCCTCAATCAACGTGTCAAGTTTACTGTTGGCATACCGGCATTCTCGCGCTTGCGCACCCATAATCAAAATCCGGAGCCCAAACCATTTCACGAGGAATATCACCTAAAAAGCTTACGCAAAAAGCGGTCCCCCTAATCTAATCAGAGGTAGCCAGCGGTTCCGATACACCGATGTAACCACAGTCCTGCTTCCTGGCACAGGATGTAAACACATTTCAGATCAAATCGGTCGGTCCATCCAGTGTTCTGACCGCCACCACCCGTTATCGGCAATATCGACCTGTTGACAAGCCTCGACGTTTACAAGGCGACGTGGGGCTGGGATCTGGCATTCATCAATGAGTGCAAATGGACGGATTGTGCCATCATAATAATTTTTGACCAAACGGTTCACAACAGAAAACTACATTCATGAACAAATCAGAGTTACATACTAGTGGAAGACTAACAATTTTCCTTAGGAACGAAGAAGCAATATACTGTGTTTCTAGGTTTACCGCACCATTTGTGGACTCCGACCTAACGTTGTATAACCGTGTTGCCGAAATGCTGGACGGCACATGACATACCGCAGCTTTGTGGCGTCCTAGTTAAGCGGAATTCACTTCATGCCAGTGTGTTTTTCTACCATAGTTTAACCATGAATTAGTACGACAATGGAAGTAGCTTCTTGTGTCATCGAGAGACATGGACAGCCAAGTCGAAAATATGTGTTAAATTTGACTGGTTTGTTCTCTTGGTTCAATTGTACAGCACAAGAAACATCCTCAATATCCGCAGCTGTTTAATCTAAAATGACGCATTATCCTCTTGATCGCAGTCCAACAGTGTGCTCTGATTCCAGCATGATAGTTCGTCCAGTTCAAGTGGTACATAGCATTTTTCTAGACAAATCTGGTGTAAGAGAACAAACCAGCCGAATTTAACACATATTTTCGACTTGGCTGTCCATGTCTCTCGATGACACAAGAAGCTACTTCCATTGTCGTACTAATTCATGGTTAAACTATGGTAGAAAAACACACTGGCATGAAGTGAATTCCGCTTAACTAGGACGCCACAAAGCTGCGGTATGTCATGTGCCGTCCAGCATTTCGGCAACACGGTTATACAACGTTAGGTCGGAGTCCACAAATGGTGCGGTAAACCTAGAAACACAGTATATTGCTTCTTCGTTCCTAAGGAAAATTGTTAGTCTTCCACTAGTTTGTAACTCTGATTTGTTCATGAATGTAGTTTTCTGTTGTGCATCGTTTGGTCAAAAATTATCATGATGGTACAATCCAATTCTCAAACCAACGTAACTGTCTGCCTATTCCCGACAGTTTCAACTACTGACTCAATGCGCATCTTAAGGAAAACACGACGTCTTCATTTTAGCTAATATTAATCCGTATGCAAATATGCCTATATGGTATATCACAGTGATTCTCGTACTGTTTACCCGAATAGCACTACTGTTGTTTTTGGCTAACAAGAGAAAATCGCGGATTGATTGTTTCAACTGCTGAACACCAAAATTGGGAATTGCTAATACTGTTGAATTCTTTGTCCTAGGCCACAAAAACCTTACTCGAGTTTGAACGGCGTCATCTACGGAACATGCAACCTTGCATCTTTTTGGTGCAAACGTCTAACACTTGTTGCTTTAAGGTTGGTTTTCTGAAAGAATAAACTGGCCACAATTATCAGACATGTTACCACAAAAGAAGCCTGGGGTAATACCGTCTTCGTCCACAGCGGAAACCGACAGGATTCGACAGGCAGCTCAATTAAACACTGGGAACCAATCAGCCCTCGGTTCAGTTGATAATGATGCGACTTGGCTTTTACTCACACGTTTCATCATGGAGTTTCACCTTGCGAAAGTGAATGAGGGAAACTTTTAACGCGCTGTGAATTTTGTGTAGCAAATTTGTCCGATAAACCGATCTTGACTGAGGATATCATTTTCTCGAACGAGGCCGTATTTTCACTTTGTTAGTGGTGTTATTGCGAAAAATGAAACCTGTTAAGCTTAAAGGAATCCATGTGTGATAAAAGGGGCACCACAGTTTTCAGCACGAGGTTGTGATGTGTTTTGGGATGCACAATACCACACTCTTGTCTATACTTTTTCTAGGGTATACCCATTAGTTCCACCTAATCCAGCTGTACCTAAGTTGGTATTGTTAAGTTTGAAAACCTCGGTTCCCGTACAGCGTGGTTACACATGCCTACAACAGGGTGAGACATCTATATCCTTCAGAAAGCCGGCACTGCTGGTTGGACGGCGTATTTCTGAATAGGTGGAGTGGAACTGGCGGATCAATCCCATCGCTCCGAAGTTCCTCTGTTTGACAGCTGATTGCATTCCTTGAAAGTATGTACAATTCATGTACACGTGGATGTTACTCACATTTGCAACACTTTTCACACCGGTTTGTAGTGGTGTGGTACGCATGCGGTGGACACCATAACAAGTATAGGAGGTTTTGAAACAGTCCCTTATCAAAGGGACAGCATGCAGCAGCGACTCAGTACGCTATGATTGTTACTGAGGTAGGTAGTCAAGCGATAGAATGATATTGTTGTCATCTATTTCTGTTCTTTGTGGTCCATTGTTTACCTAAACAGGCCAAGACTGTTGGCTGTGAATAGCTTTTATGACCGTTGAGGACTTGCACAACGCCGCTCTGTATGCATGAGTGCACGTAAATTCCGCGATGAATTATGTCACTGCCAAGTTTTGTTTATCATTACTTTTGTTTTCTTTCAAGACCCAGCACATTCATTCTTTGAAGTTAAGCTACCGGTCCGCTATTTAAGTTACGTTATCAAAATTTGAGCATGAATATTTTGTATTTTCAAAAAGTTAGTGGAGGACGCCGGAAAAAAGGCCACGATAATACTATCAGCCAACATTACGAGTTTTTTTCCTTAAAAGTGGTATCTTTTGTGATCTGTTGTGCCACGCTTCAGTGTACTCTTGAAACAAGCGTAGTCGGATTCAGATCACTCCATTATTGTCCGTGAATGACCTTCAAATCAAAAGTGGAGCAATATTCACTGACATTTTTGTACTTGCTGGATCGGAATTCTCCAGAGATTTTAGATTGGGTTTTTATTTGGGCTATAAGATGACAAGTTCACCAGGTGTAATCCGTTTAGTGGCCGTCATCCTTTTTGCGAAGTTTGACACACACTGAAACACTATGTTGTCAGAAAGTGATGATAAAAATCCTATCTAATGTTCTGATAGCATTGGGATCTCGTTTTCTGTCTGCTATGGTGTGTTCATTCACGCCCATCTATGTCATTGCACCACACATTATTACTAGCTTCATTTAATTTTTTTCACCACATCACGTCACCTTTTTAAGACCATGTGGATTTTGCTTCCCTTCGTGGGAGACCTCCCGCGGGAACCTCTGTCTGCGCTTACATATCACAATTTTTCTCTTCGGTATCCTTGAAACGAGACACTCTGCCCGCCTCATACTGGGTTGCGTTGGTTTAATGGAAGAACAGTTAGCTTCGCATCTCTCAGCGTTCAAAGGGAGAGTGGTGCATGGTTTTTTTTATCCTTCTTGTCGAATCACTTACTGGATGCTAATGTTTTCTTGAGACAATTCTCATATTTGGATCGAGACTGGAATTTGCGTTTGTTTGACTTAGACAGAGTTGACGATCGAGATTTCTTTTCACCACTAGTCACCTGATCGGATAGGCCTCTTAGAGTACTCTCTCTGGGGCACATGTTAACCCACGAGGTTGTTTGGCGGTTCCCCGAATATTCATACGGTTGGATGCAAAAATTTGGTGATTTCTTAGTTTTACTCACCGTCGTATCTCTTTCAACGGTGCTTTGCGTTTACTTTAAGATACGGTCGCTACCGATCTGCTGGAGCATGTCCAACATCCCATCATATCGGACGACCTCTGTTTTTGTTATGCGCCTCTTGTTTTCTAACGTCGACGTGACTCAAATTGTGTGTGTATGTGTTGTGTTCACTGGGCCAAGTTGTGTCGCAGCTAGTTATGCAACTTTTTCGATTTGTAGCGGACGAACGACCCTTATCCGTCTTACCACTGTGGCGATGAGAAGTGTTGTAACGTTCAGTCTGTGGAATTTGATCCATGCGCGTTTATTTGTCCCGGTCGTGCCTTACAGTGATCTTTGTTAGTTGACCACTGAGACGGGCTGTTTGTAACGTGATGCGATTGGGTTCGTTACATTATTCGTATCCTGTGTTAGAAAACCTATGTAGCTAGACTTGTTCAATGACAAGATTATAGCCAGACTGTTGCCCATTTGCCTCTCATTCGCACAAGTGAACTAATGTGCATATTCCCAACCAGACTCAGTCTTACGGTACTCATTCTGACATAGTCCCCAGTTATGTGAACTGTACATTGCAGGGATTACAAATTGCAAAAGCCCCCTCCGGAGTAGTTGTAACGGTCCAGTACCTCACTGGCGATTTGGTTTTTATGGGGACGTTTTGGTTGTATACGCATGCAGGTTTACAGCTTCGGGTCGCATTGTTCTTCACGAAATGACGGATTTATAACTAAATGCGGATGTTCGAAGTGATGCTGTGAACCGTCACAAAGAGTCAGTACACTTACGGACACATGTTTGTCAATGGTTGTTGCAACAACATTTCCAACCAGTGATCTGAGTAGTCGGGCCTCATCCAACCTAGCAGACAGCATCTCGCAATAGTGCTCAACAAAGTGGTCAAAAGTACATGACCAATAGTCGATGTGAGCGGGTGTAGTAAGGTAGGGAAACCTACTGTTGCGCGGTCGATCCGTATTTATGGTGCCTGTTATAGTCGCCACTGTATAACCCTTCTAGGTTGAGGCTATCATCCCTATCCCAGCTAGATATCCAGCTTCTCTAATGCAAACGAGGGGTTGCCGGACAGACCCTTCCTGCCAGCTTCTACAGTCCATTTTAGATTTGCCTCTTCCCTGACAGCATTCTTGGCCACCGCTTGTAAGTGTTCTTTTTATGAATTGATATTTTCATTTCCATTATATTGATCAGTCTTTCGATTGACATTTCTCGTGCTCTTTTTCTAGCCCATGCTAACTCAAGAGTGTGAGCAGCAACCTCCGCTGTTGGATACCTATGTTTCCGAAACTGAGGAGGTTGCAAGTCAGTTGGATTCCTCCTCCTCCTCTTCTGTTTACAAGCCAAACAAGAGCATCGGCACGAACCCTTCCAGCAAAGGTTGCTCGCATTCTGAAAACGAACAGAAATCAGATCAACTCGTCACTCCTTCAACATGTCTGTCTCTACGTAAGCGATGCTGGTCTGTTAGTATTCCCATCGATTTAACCCTCGGAAATGTTCCATCCGGTTTCTACCCCCTCGCAGCTTTATCCACCCTCAATTGTTCGATACCCTTTCCGAATGTGGAACATACGCGTTTCTGTCTCTCCTTGATCAGTGTAAAAGGTTCTACGAAATCGAACAGTATGGCTCGTTTTATACCTCCATGTCTGCGAACTTTTCTTCCCGGGGCGTTCGACCTAGCTACCTCAGATAGAATTGCCACTCCTCGGCTGCGCCCCAGTCCATCTGTAGCCGCTGAGTGCTTGAAACGACCTACTGCTTGTTGGTTTCATTCGTCAAACATGGCGCTTTCGTCCAGTGCATCCTCTGTATTGGACGTGTCTCGGTCAGAAAACCCTGCTGGTGCTGGTGCTGTTCGACCTTCACTTCTTTTGAGTTAGTTAACGGGTGTTTTTGATAATCCCTTCCTTGTATCGTAATTTCATAAATTGTCGTACCCCTCAATCGTATGAAAGAACAGGATGGCTAAACCACGTAGACTACTAGATGAACTTGATCTATTGTCAAATAGCTTTTGCCGTATTTTGTCTCAAGCATGACCGTAAAATGGTAAGTACAACTTTGTCGTACAGTAATGACTTGTGGGGGGGGGGGGCCCCTGTTCAAGGGCATTATTATACTGGTGGTTATATGACTGGGGATTTGTGTTGTTATTAGTCAAACACTGCCCATTCGTTCACAGCTTTCGCAGTTCATTGGCATTTCCTCCTGATTTACATGATGCTATTGCCTTCCTTTATTCCTGCCTCGTTTCTCTACATGTAGATATTACATATCCCACAAGATTTTGGGACCTTTACTAAGCTACAGTGCTCGGTCCATTAACATCTGACCGCCACGCTCATTGTGGTACTTATTTGAGTTGGGCCAGTGCCAACTGAATCACGCATTTGTTCAAATTTACCATTATTGCATTGCCTTGCCCGGACCGCAATTTGAGCTAGGATAGATTAACTTGATTGAATGGTCTCGTATCAGAGGCTTGACGGGACGTTTACGCCTCCCGTCGTTCTATCTCAACGCTTCTTGTGTGGTGCTTAAGTTAACCGCTCATGTGACCACAGTAATTGTCTGGTTAACTTCAACCATTAACATCTATCTGTGGTGGTTCGGGCGAGTCTAGCGTCAACAGAGTGGTAGTCCGCATTGTCCTGGAGGTTTAAGCATAACGTGCGTGCACATGGTGAGAAGATCATGACTTGCACCCACGGTTTCAGGCGATGTCAAACTAGCCATTTTGGACCATCTCATTGCACTCACGATGCTCACAACGTCACAACGAGACTCGACTTTGATACGGTGTGGCAACCTTGGCATCCCGATGGCCTGTTAGGTTAAACTGAAGGGTACTTTTTCTGACTTAATCCCCACTTGTGTTAACGGTACACTGTAGAGTTTGCAGGGGATAACAAACTGCAAAGCCCTGGTTCAGATTAGTTTTCTCAGTTCACTGCGTCTTTGGTGTTTATATGCGAATGGTGTGCTGACCACACCAACAGAGTTACTCATACCAGACGGGCCAACAGGTAAAGGCCCTAAAAACCACAATCTCCTGGTCCTCTAGGTTGGGAGTTAGAAGAAGGTTAACGTATCTTCGCGAAAAAGCTACCAGTTCTAGTACACTACCACCCACCAGCTGCATTGAGGTAAGGCTTTTGAGCCAAAGACTTCTGTTGAGAACCATAACCGTTCTCCGGTCTAGGTCTGGCCGCCTCAGCACCATCTCAGCTTACATACAACTATGAATAATCACAACAGCAACAATTCCATACTGCGTCGTCCGTCTCGCAGATAAGACCGGGTCACTCTATCTGCTGCATACAGCAAGGTGGATAGGTGAAAACATGTTACTGCTGACCCACCATTACTTTCCCATCAAATCCAGTTCTCAAACCCCTCTCGATCCCCATTCCGAGTAATTATACCACAGGTCAAAGTAACAATGTATCCATAAGTCTCATCACTTATCACTCAACCCCAGGCCTCCCCCACCTCTTCCATACCTCTGGTTTACGAATTAATATAGGTGTTTTCAACGTTAGCACTTTAAAACAGATAGGTCAGTTGACCGCTCTCACACGAACGTTAGACTCGTTGAATGCGAATGTCTGTGCATTTCAGAGACCGGCATCCAGGACAGTAGTCAGCGTGTGGAATTAACAGCACCTCATTGTCTATCCGATACTGGTTACGCCCTTCTGTTGATCCCATGGCCACCTTTACCAGTCAGACTGGAGTAGGTATAGTCCTCAGCACGACCACAGCAGTCACATTGGTAGATTGGATTCCTGTTAACAGTAGACTTTCGGAAATCTTCTCATCGCATCTTCTTATTTCCCAACTGACTTTATTGATGTCGGTATCAATGACACCCTTTACTCGGATCGGATCGATCTCCTCCGGTCGACACATAGTTCTGATATGATTACTTCGGCCACGGGTATGAACGCCCAGGTCGGATGGCTTGGTGTGGCCGAGTGTTGTTTAGTTGAACGGTCTGGGTTAGCATCACCTCGCCTGGGTAATGACGGGCGACTGTTGTAGCTGTGCGTTGAACGTTAGCTACTCTCAGCCAGCATTCGTTTCAGGCAACTTGAACGTCATGGTTATACTTGGTGCCCGCTTCTCCGAATCAGGCCTGGTCTCAGATAGACCACCGAGCTGTTAGATATAGGTGACAGGGCTCTATTCAGGACTGTCGTCCCTGTCGGAGCATATACTTGTATTTACATCATGCGTTGGTACGTTGTCATTTTGTTCTTACTTTTGCTGGGCAACCACCTCACTGACAGCAACAGCTGGCTGCTGAGATATTGGCTACACCGTCGGTAAAACACAAGTGCCTAATCGGTTTAGAATGCTGCGTTAGCGATTCTCACTCCGAAGATCCCAATAGTTGCTGCACCGAGAACTCACATACCATTTATGGAACAGGTGCTGTAGCATGCGGCACGGGGGTTCGTGGGTTGAAGAGACATTGGATTTCGGAGGAATCCCTGGAGTTGTTAGAAGCTAGACGGCGCATTCCTCCTGACAGTTCATATAACCAGTTTACGAGACATCCGTAGTAAACTGAAACGTAGCCTGAAAGCTGATCTTGAGGCTGAGTTAGTGGGAATAGTTGAGGAAGTGGAAACCGCTTTTACTTCAGGGAACACTGGCAAGAGTTCCCATGCTTATTCGTGTTAGTGGTCCCAGGCGACCGTCTGTTAGTCAGGCTATCAGCCAGACAGATGGCACACTGATCTATGGTAAATCCAGAAGGTTAGAGCAGTGAGCTGAACACTTTGAGGGTCGATTTGGTTGGTTTTCTGCCTCTAGTGTGTTGTCATCACAAACTTGTAATGTAGCACGCTGGTCGGTAGAAGTGAACCCACTCACAAAGGCTGAGGCCCGCAATGGCATTTCGGTTCTCGAACGTGATAGGGCTGCTGGTCCAGATGACCTCGTGCCAGCAATTTCCAAAGAAGGTGAGGAGACGTGAAAAGATGCTTTGACGAAGTTGTCTTGAACTTGAGTATAGGATGGAGACAATCTCTCCGTTTTGGAGCCATCCGACAATAGTTCTTCTTTTCAGGAAAGGTGTCCGGAGCTGTCGCGAAAACCATAGGGAGTTAACTTGATCCGAGTCATTTCCAGGGTTCCGTTGACTCACTGCAGTTCGGGAAGTGAACATTAGGGAAGAACGGGCAGGGTTTCGCCCGAGGCGGGGATGTATGGATCACATTTGTACTCTTCGTCAAATTCAGGAGCAGCGTCATGCATACTGCCGACTGACAACTGCCGTATTCTCGACTATAAGGGTGCGTTCGATCCGGTGGATCGATCTACACTTTTAGATTCGTTTAAACGCAGGAGTGTACTGAGCAACTATGTGACCATGCAGTCGGCGCTTTACTCCCATACTTCAGCTCAAGTTAGGGTTTACGATTAACTGTCTGACAGTCTTATTACCAGGAGTGGCGTACGTCGAGGCTGTCCACTCTCAGGATATGTTTAGAGATGTTGTGATGGACGAACTACTGAAGGACTGTCTCCAGCATTCCCAAGAAGCCCGCATGGAATTCTTATCTGGTGATAAACTGACTGATTGTGCTGACGACAAGGTGTTGCGGTTTGACAGCTTTCAAACAGTACACACAACGCTGTACGCTATTCCGCTTTCTGCTGAGTACTTTGGAATGCGCTTTGTAGCCTCCAGGTGCAAACTGCTGGTGCGAGATTGTTGTGATTACGTACAGTTAATGTTAGATGATGAGGTCATGGAGGTTGTTGACGAGTTTGTGTACCTGGGATGCTGCATCGGCGGCAGCTACCGAGGGGTGGGAACTGGAACAAGCGCGCATCTCAAAGGTTAGAGCGGTGTTCCCCAATCTGGGGCACCTCTGGTGATAGAGAGGTATCCCTTTGATGCTTAAGGGTCACGTATTTCGGAAAGCAGTGAAGGCTGTATACTTTACGGCAGAGAAACTTGGTCTCTCAGGGTAGAAGACGTAAGCCGTCTTCAGGAGTCTGACCACGGATTTCTGCGTTCGATCGCCGGTATCGGGTGATACAAACGAGGAAGTCACGAAGAGTTTACGGAGTGAATGTTTGGTACTGAGTGTCAATCGCGTTCTTTTACTCATTCCTCACATTTACACAGTCTTAGATGGCTGGGCCGGCGTTCGTCAAAGCTGTCCCCTTTCAGCAGCTTTGTTTTTGTCACGGGTGGAACAAAGGATGACGGTCTGCGGCATGAATCTCTTAGCTGATGGAAGGCAGATTGACCGTGATTACATGAACGACAAAATGTTGCTGTTTGACTAATTTCAAGCAGTACAAAAAATGCTAGACGCTACTTCTCATTCCGCTGAGCATTTCGGAATGCATTTTGCAGTCTTAAAGTGCAAAGTGCTCATGCAAGACCGTTGTAATTACGTAGGTTCACTGTTTGATGATGTAGTGTAAGACGACATCGAGGGTTGCTTTACTTTACGGCAATGATACTTTGCCGTTCAGGATAGCGGGCGTGAACCATCTTCAAGTGTCTGACCACCGATCTTTGAGTTCGGTTGCTCGCATCGAGTGTCACAAACAAGGAAGTAACGAAGAGGTTAAGGAGCGGGTATTTGGTAGTGATTATCAATTGAGTTCTTTTGTTCACCGCTTACATTTGCACAGACTTAGACAGTTGGGCCACATACTATTTGTGTACCACACCATACGCTCTTCATCGGCGCTGCGGTCTACTGGCGTGAGGTGCGAAGTGGACAGATGATGATCTGATATGGAGAAAAGAATTAGTTCACCAAGGGGTTGGCTTGGCTACTTTAGGTCAGGTTCGTCTCCTGGCCTAGGGAGCTGGAGACGTTATGTGTGATGGCGGCTAATCGGGATCAGTGGTGTGAATGTTGTTGTTTGGCCAAGTTGTCTGTGAAGTGAGTGTATTTAATGACGCGGATTGGTGAAAGCCGTAAGGAAGCTGTCTTGCTGATGGCGCCTTACTTTCACCTGCAACTCGATGGTTTGTTTTCAAGGTGTAGGCGCCTTGATGCAGACTGTTTGAATACAGTCGAAACTATTTTTTCAACAGTTAGGTCTCTTCCTTTTTCTCTCTCCTCCTCCTGAACATGGTTTGCCTTTTTATTCTTCCGTGTGTGACAATTAAGCATTAGTGTGAACCACTGACGTATTGCTGTTTATGATGGTGATGTTGATGATGACGACATATAATGCTAATTGCAAACAGCAACAAGTTCTTTTAAAATGATTAGATATCTATCCAATGAGTGTATTAATTGTGTGAACTGCTGAACTGCAACTATGTGAACATGCAGTCGGCGCTTCACTCCCATACTTCAGCTCAAGTTAGGGTTTACGATTAACTGTCTGACAGTCTTATTACCAGGAGTGGCGTACGTCGAGGCTGTCCACTTCCGGAATGTTTTCAAAATAAATTGTGATAGATAGCCCCTTACCTTCACTTATACCTCGGCGGTTTCTTTGCAGGCACCTTGGTGTTAAATGTTTGATAGTTAGGTACCTTTCCTTCCTCTTCCTTTTTTCTTCTCTTCCTATACACGATTGGCTTTCTTCTTTTTTGTGTGGCAGTAAAGCATCAGTGGTTCACACTGATGTATTACTGTCTGTGATGAAGATGATGATGATAACAGAGACAGTCGACACCGACCCAGATAAATCATGTAAACGTCAACGTGTCTAAACATCGTGACACCGCATTGTAAAAATCGACAACCTTCCTGTGAAAAGTTGTCTTGAATGTGCACAACACATGATCATAACGCACGGTCTCCAGCATCCGTCAATAAGAGCAAAAAAGAAATTTGTGGTTTGTCGTCAGTGTCTGTCTGCACATGATAAACAATCCGTGCCTAGAAGCTATTGCATTTCTATGTCGTAAGATGAAAAATGCATAAGCCACACATGTGCCAAGCACCGACGATATCTGTTTATCACCATTTTTAGTGGTGTGAAAAAGTTGTGCAATTACATGAGTGTTTTACACAACTTAACGCGATGGATCAACTCGTCAGTGAAAAAATCGGCTAAACAGTACCGTAAGGAGAGGCGAAAAAGCTCTCAACGCGTTCAAAAAAGACAATGCATTAGATCTTTGGGAGGCTTTATCTGACAAACACACGGTAGTGAGGCTACTAAAACGATAAAAGCATCATGAATTGATAAGACTGAGGGTTACAAACAATCAANTGTGGAACTAGTTACGTGGGTCGCACGACCAGGCGCTTATCCGAACGTATCCGTGAGCATCATCCAGCCTGGATCAATAGCGGAGTCACCAAGACGATTACCAGCGCAATTGTTGCACACCTCGTTGATACCAATCATACTGTCAACCTGGCCTCCTCGTTTCGTCTGATTTACCGAGTCAAAGGCATTCACTCAAAAGCTGTCAGATGCCGAATTTTGGCCACGGCTGAAGCGATCGGAATTCGATTGAATAATCCACCGTTGTGCGCACAAAAGCGATTTGTTCAGGCGTTGAGGTTGCCATGGCCAAACATCCACACCACGACTGATCAAAACATCATGGTTCCAGTTACGTCATAATGGTGACGCAATCGTATCAAAACGTCGTCTCCGTGTGTGCCTATGACGTGTCTGACCTCACTTGAACTTGCCATTTGTTTTGTTCGCTTTCCCATGACAACTCTGTTTCATATAAATGTTATGTATTTGGCCTGATGATGAATCTTATATGGTTTGAAAGCAGAAAAAGTGATAAAACACATTAGTTCACCGATTAATAATATGAAGAGTAACAATTTCTTTTGAAGCTTTAAGACACCAAACAGAATCGCCACTTAGTTGACAAGGCGATGAATTGCATAACCTGATTACATGAGTGGAAGAATTCAAAAGCTATGATGCAAGGTTTAATGTGGACGATGAAGAAGTTTTACGGCAGTGGAAGTAAAAGATAATCGACACGCTCATCACTTTACGCAAGACTGTCCAAAATGTTAAGAGGAACAGAAGCGAATGTAAGACAAGAGGTATTAGGCATGATTTATGTGGCGAATGAGATGAGCCGTAAGACGGAGGATCAATGTGCAAAAGCAAGTAACAGTGCAGACCAAACGTACCTCAGTAAACGGTCGCATTGCATCGGTTTGAGTGGCGTCATGAGACGCAGCGAGAGAAACGTGGCTGGAACTCGGACACGAGTTGTATGCGTGTGCTGGCACAACAGAAGGACCACTCACGGAAAATGATGAATCTGTGGGCAATTTGACCAGGGAATCAAACGACTTTTGTTCCGACGGAGAAGATAACACCAAACTATAGGTTTGATGATGACATGAAAGGAGAGAAATTAGCGAAAAACTATGTACGGGGTTAAATGGTAGACATCCATGACTAACTTCCTCTTCATAGAGGCTTCTTAACAGAAAAAAGGAGCAAATCGCCACTCTGAGACTTGTTTGCTTTGAACGAAGATAAGCTAGCGGATGTTCGGAATAAATTCGAGAGGGACCTTCAAGAAGTTAGCATAAAAACTACCTAAGGATTTCCTATCCGAAAACTTAAACAGCCAGCCACAATACTGATTACATATACAAAAAAATGTTCATCTATAATAGCGCAAACAACGGCTGACCTGTTCGGATTAGCGTCTAGTCCCACTCCTATATCGTGAACGGATTCCAAATCTGTAGTGATGCAATGCAAGACAGCATAAATATTAGGTCTCGGCGGTAATGAATGTCAATCGAAGCTAGGGGACAGTTGCGTCCGTCGCCCAGGTCCACAAAACTGAAAAGCATGAAAATCAGGCTGAATATAAAGGACACGTGAATTTACTTGGCCAATCTCAAGAAACATGTAATTCTCACAATCATTAGCGTCATCAGTGACAGCAGCAAATCAGTGCGGTTTAACTACCATATGGGTGCCGAAAAACGGTCACTGATTAGAAAAGGGTAGGGGGAATATAACTCAAGTTGGGGAATGGCCATGTCTAACCCCAAATAATCGAGGTCCAAACGTCACCACCTTGCAAACAAAGTACCCAGTTGCAAGAAAAGATGAGACAGCATCCCCAAGTCTAATTACAGACAGCGCTGTTCCGCTTCAGTAGTTGTTCTTGAGCCACATACAACAAGAACACACACGGAACAGAATCCGCCACTTTTTCAGTCTATGAAGACACTGTACCAGTCACAGAATCACTGGACTGAGAAATAAACGTGACCTGTAATACTGATTCTCGCCACTTACCAACGTTAAGTCAACACTTAACTAACTTGTACTTCTCAATTATAATCTATGATATCAACAGGAAGTGGCTTCACTTGTACTCGCGGGGACAAAACATGTGGCCGGTCGTACATCGAGGCACCCGAAGATGCTGACTTCGTGCAAGGTGTCAACATGAAGCAATTACACGAAAGAGATAGTACAAACAATGGCATCAAAGGGTATCACATCACCTATCGGTGAAAAACGAAGAAAAGTCCAACGTTTTTTGGCGTTGTTATCATTCATCTAACAAACTTGGTCCTGTGACCACACAAACAGATGGTCATCAATTTGACTCCTTCTTGGTTTACCCCGTACCATTAGGACACTGTTTTCTAATGTGAGCATTTTCTTATCCTAATCGTTTGACAGTTCTATTTTCCTATCACGTGTGAAGGTGCACGCTAAGAATCTATACCCTCCTTATGACCAATTAGCTATTCAACACAGCTTAGCTGCTTCATGTAAGGTGATCCGAGAGTTTCGTTTTGAGTCACTCAGAACTTGTTTAGCAAACCTACCTTCTTCAATATTGATGCCATGCCCGTTTGCTATACAATGACTGCACTAACAGACTAGATGCGAACAAAATATCCGTAAGCCATTTGAGAGTTTGTCGCAAGGAATAACGGTCGTTCCGCATTTCACTACTCTCCGATTGTCATAACAAGATATACGACACAATGTCAAATTAAGACGTTTGGGGCATGCACATGCCTTGAATTCGCTTTTTCCGAAGACGAAACATAATCAACATTCACAGTAGGGTAAGTGCAACAACAGTGAAACATTAAAGAAATGTTAAAATAGCACACATTGAAATATTTTCCCAAATCCGGGAATGAATAAAAGCATCTGCAGTGCCAATGATCTCGATGAAGTTTGTGAGGAGAATAAATTATGAAAACCACCTCATAAGTAGCATCAGTCAGAACACGATCGCAATGATCACCAAAGTAAATCGTTAAAAAAACAGACAATGTGAATCGTACAAAAGTGTACGGACATTCGGTTTTTCTCATATCCCACTTATTCTCAAAGGTTGAAGACAACCTTTTCGCACGTAAGTGTAACCATAAAATACACACAGGTTGACGCGATATTTTTCCATGGCTGAAAAAAACACTCAAGTCGGTGTAATAAATTAAGACTTCCCACCATGTTTTCCACTCGTGATCATTCTGGTGTTCCCTCTTTCACTTTCTCCCTCTACCTCTCTCCTATATATATATATATATATATATATATATATACAATATTCACATATATGTTAACGCTAACGTGTTGAGCTCATGTGCTTTGCGCGGGCGCATTGTAATGCAGAGCTTAACCGCCATCCATTTGTGAATTGTTAATGGTTTCTAATGGTAGACCATGTCCAGAGGAGCACAGCCTAGAGAGGGGTGAAGTATCTAGGCGACTAGTGAGATGATTCAGATGTTGTGACATCAGGTGGGACAAATTGAGTCAACAATCCACGCACCTTCTACAGCTCTGATGATTACGGTACAAAAAAACAAACTGACCAATTAAGAGCTCATCGAGCTCACATTTGTATAACAGTTGTGGGAAACGATCTGAACGATAGATTGGGTGAAAATGATAGTAGAAAACAGCAGGGAGTCGGTTTCTCCAGAAGTACCGTACATAACACCCTGAAATGTACATCTGTGACCATTCGGAAACTCTAAGGAATTTCATGATTGACTGTTTGTTACAAAATAATCAACGTAGACAGAGAGACATATGAGGTGGGCAAATGAATGGGAGATAGCAATCTTCAGACGAGAAAAATGAACAACGGTGGACTGATGGGTGAGACAGAGTTGAGAAAGAACCAGTATTGCATGGTCAGCACCTACTTCGACGTGGCTCACTTATGGTTCGAGGCGACTCCAGTTTAAACGGTAAGTGCAAATTGGCTTCATTTGCAGAGAAACAACGTGCACGAGCTTAGCTACTCACACTTTCGCATGTTCGCTGTTACTCTTAGGCCACACACATGAATGATTACATCCAGTTGTACAGACAAACAAAAGGTGTCCATAAAATCAGGGAGCGGAATGTAGGTTAAACCTAAGCTAAAATCATGATTTAGTAAAACACAAAGTTATTATCGTAAGTGGATAAACTGTTCCCCAGATATACACGTTTACCGACCTAAAAACACATATGCACGAATGAGAAAAATGCCCTATGTAAAAAAAGCTATGATTTTATTACACAAACAATCCTCAAAGTAGTTAGAGAACACCCGCTTATTACAAAAACAGCAGGGTACTCGGCAAGTTGGTAGAAAAAAGAAACGCGTTGAATAAACAGTCTGCGATGAACAGAAAGATCCAAAGTATTCTCCAACGAAAGCGTACGAAGATCGGCGAAGCCGGTAGCAGGAATGAAGTGAACAAGGTCAGACAAGAGGATATAATTACTTTAAGATAAATGCACTGCGTTCCGCAAGAGAAGAACTGCAACTGGAGCAAGCAGGATGGCGAACGAAGAGCACAACAATAAACCAAAAACACCTTATACAATGTGGAAATACCACGGACGGTAAGCAGAACGAGACGTCGGGCTTTGGTTAGGCGTTCGTTGAAATGAATGGACCAATAGAGATCAGACATTCAATAATAATGAAAAGTTTCGCGAGTGTAAAATCCATGTGACTGTGAAAATAAACACAATGATTGCAGACAGGGTTCTGGCAGAGAAGAACGTCATTTAGACTAAGGAATTCAGAAGTTCTTATAAGAATGCTACCATACTGGCCGAGTTGTAGCACCCTAATGGAAGGAATTTAGAAAAAAACATCACTTCCACGGACATTTTTGCAAGGTACGATATACGTCTGAATCAGAAACCACCTTTGCTCAGAACCTCATGTTCAACAGTTCTGAGAATTGAAGGTGAACAGGAACGGTAAGACAACCAACGACCGAAGGGCAAATCATTAGGGCATTCAAAAGTGCTCGTGAACGACCTGAGCACATCGCTTTTGCCAGCAAAAGTCTGACCTACGGGCGACAACATGGTTTGTGGCTTGTTTGGCTGACACGAAAAACGACCATGGTTCGACATAGTTTAATATCTTAAATCAAGCGGGTGGTAAAGCAATTTAGACCATTTTGGTATGAACCGAGATGAGAGCACATTTTGAAGGTGAATTGATGCAATCGACGCCAGATAAACATCTATCGAACGAACCCAACGATGTGTGAGCAATGAGCTTTATCGATGACCTCACACAATGTGAGTGAAACGTGCACAATCTCACTGCCCTATAACTCTGCGAATAAAATGTGTTTTCCAACATGGGCGAAAGAGTACAGATGCTTCAAGTGAGCGGAAGCGGTTGGTTTTGATGTCACTGTCACAGCTGATGATGTCAGTCTGCAGTGGCTTATACAAAACAAGGAAAAATCTAAACGCTTATGAACCCAAGGTAGGAAATCTAGGTTCGAATAGCCGTTATTTGACTCATATCTGCATATAAGCAGCCTGATCGTAGCCCAACCCACATGTAAGCACGATGTTGCACAAAAAACACTGCGGATCAGTTTGTTAGCCGTTCTTTTTGGTACATACCGTCCGTGTATATTGTAATTGTTTAATTCCACGTATGAGCTTTCATCACTGTATCATTATCGAGTAACCACTACCACAAGCTGTAAGAAACAGTCATTGATCAGTGTACATCATTTTAGATGAATTACCGCACTTTTAAATACAGAGAACTAGAAAGATATCCCAGTATCAAATATGAGCGCATGTTTATTTTGATGACTTTCATACCACAATTTTTTAGTAGTTTTTCTACTGCGAGATAGCCAAAACATAAAAGCGGGCTTCTTTGGTCTGAATTTTCAGGTCGGAATTTCAGGTGTTAAGAGATATAAGCCTCTGGAAAACGAAAACAATGTCGAACATACTGTTGAGAAGTACCACAGTCTGGTCTTCTCTTAATCCATCGTCGCACACTGCTTCATTCTGGCATCTTCTCGACATAATTGTACTTCATCGTTTCGCGTCACGTAATAGAGTAAAATAGTCGGATAGATGTACGTTACAAGTGTGGTCATCTGATAAATAATGTCCATTTATCACAGTGTTGCTTACGAATTTATTACGATGCTTCATGGGTCACACTTTCCTTTGCTCGTAAATCTTTTACAATCATGTTCCGCCCCTCGAATGCTCCAGTATAACGAAGTAAGAGCTGAACTCCGCGAATTTCTGTTGGTCGCCACACGAAACATTAATTTTCAAGGGCCACCATAGTGTGAAATCGTACGCATGGTGAGGCATACAGTTTACAAATCAAGTGTTCGTTAAAGTCGGTGGCTTGAATTAGATGGGTATTGATTTGTAACCAACAACACCTGAAAGAACGCTGAAAGAAATGTGGGGCTTCGCAAAACGATACAAATAATATAAACAATAATGATACTACAAAACTGTCTGCCCAGCGGATAAAAAAGCAGCACCTGAGTAGTTTGAACAAGACCGTTAGAACACGAAAACTGGCAGATGCAGGCATTTCGTATTGACTCGTCAGTACCAAATTTACAATAACATGAAACAGCTTTTTTATATCAAGCAGTTAGGGGAGCAGGGTGTATACTCAATTGGTGGTTTAAGAAATGTCACTAAGTCCAGGGAAGGGTCAAGTTTACGAGCAATCGTTTCTGAACACACAAGGCCGGCTTCAGTCGATTGATTGCGACCGCCTCAACAAACCGCAAGAATCTTAGATTCGAGTGACGTAATAGGATTCTGAATGCACAAATTGGGTCGACAACGTGACCTGAGTAATTCACTGTAGTTCGAAAAACAATTATTTTAAGCAAACGAAATTTCGGCCATTTTCCCTCTCAATGCACTATTGATCATTTCGTCAACTGATTTGTGTCGCTGCTAGCTCAAATTCAGCGAGTAAGCACTGCATAATCAATGCTCATAAATTCATTCTTAAACGTTTCTGATTCGCTTATATCCACCGGTCTTGCTGACCACTCAAAGGGTCATGCGTGTTTTGTCATAAGACTTAGTACGAAAGGAAGAGGCAGATGCTATATCAAACACCTTAACGCAAAATTATTTTGAAGTGAACGCGAACCACACTTGATCATAGCCTTCGCACTCACACAAACATCTGGACTAGGTCGNGCTGCGTTAGCGATTCTCACTCCGAAGATCCCAATAGTTGCTGCACCGAGAACTCACATACCATTTATGGAACAGGTGCTGTAGCATGCGGCACGGGGGTTCGTGGGTTGAAGAGACATTGGATTTCGGAGGAATCCCTGGAGTTGTTAGAAGCTAGACGGCGCATTCCTCCTGACAGTTCATATAACCAGTTTACGAGACATCCGTAGTAAACTGAAACGTAGCCTGAAAGCTGATCTTGAGGCTGAGTTAGTGGGAATAGTTGAGGAAGTGGAAACCGCTTTTACTTCAGGGAACACTGGCAAGAGTTCCCATGCTTATTCGTGTTAGTGGTCCCAGGCGACCGTCTGTTAGTCAGGCTATCAGCCAGACAGATGGCACACTGATCTATGGTAAATCCAGAAGGTTAGAGCAGTGAGCTGAACACTTTGAGGGTCGATTTGGTTGGTTTTCTGCCTCTAGTGTGTTGTCATCACAAACTTGTAATGTAGCACGCTGGTCGGTAGAAGTGAACCCACTCACAAAGGCTGAGGCCCGCAATGGCATTTCGGTTCTCGAACGTGATAGGGCTGCTGGTCCAGATGACCTCGTGCCAGCAATTTCCAAAGAAGGTGAGGAGACGTGAAAAGATGCTTTGACGAAGTTGTCTTGAACTTGAGTATAGGATGGAGACAATCTCTCCGTTTTGGAGCCATCCGACAATAGTTCTTCTTTTCAGGAAAGGTGTCCGGAGCTGTCGCGAAAACCATAGGGAGTTAACTTGATCCGAGTCATTTCCAGGGTTCCGTTGACTCACTGCAGTTCGGGAAGTGAACATTAGGGAAGAACGGGCAGGGTTTCGCCCGAGGCGGGGATGTATAGATCACATTTGTACTCTTCGTCAAATTCAGGAGCAGCGTCATGCATACTGCCGACTGACAACTGCCGTATTCTCGACTATAAGGGTGCGTTCGATCCGGTGGATCGATCTACACTTTTAGATTCGTTTAAACGCGGGAGTGTACTGAGCAACTATGTGACCATGCAGTCGGCGCTTTACTCCCATACTTCAGCTCAAGTTAGGGTTTACGATTAACTGTCTGACAGTCTTATTACCAGGAGTGGCGTACGTCAAGGCTGTCTACTCTCAGGATATGTTTAGAGATGTTGTGATGGACAAACTACTGGAGGACTGTCTCCGGCATTCCCAAGACGCCCGCATGGAATTCTTACCTGGTGATAAACTGACTGATTGTGCTGACGACAAGGTGTTGCAGTTTGACAACTTTCAAACAGTACACACAACCCTGTACGCTATTTCGCTTTCTGCTGAGTACTGTGGAATGCGCTTTGTAGCCTCCAGGTGCATACTGCTGGTGCGAGATTGTTGTGATTACGTACAGTTAATGTTAGATGATGAGGTCATGGAGGTTGTTGACGAGTTTGTGTACCTGGGATGCTGCATCGGCGGCAGCATTACAACACTCCTGAGAAAGGCCACCCGAGGTGGTTGAAACGTAGAGTATTATAACTTGCTCGTAACGTTGTGTTATTCCCAATCTGTTTATCACTGAAATGTTAAACACGACGCTCAAACTATTCAACCTCATTCGTACTAAATTTGGTGTGGACATCTTACAAATGTCTTGCACTCGTTAAATTATAATTATATTGGTCTGGTAGTAGATTATTCAACCCAGTTGTTCGTCACTGTTCCTTCTGTGTCTAAATTGATCAGTAACCATAATAAGGCGCCTTGGGGGGAATAATGGCCAATATTGGAATCTTAAGGATAGTCTGCACCGACGAAAATTGCATAGAATTGATGCGGAATCGAACGCAACTCAGCAGGTTTCTGGAATGAGAAGAAGGCTCGCGAGAAAAACACTTCGGTTAAACCAGTAGTAATTGTCACAGAATCTCAGCCACGACCCTGTTGTTGACCCAGGTCGATGTGATAGTCACTGACGTCAACCAATCGTGCCAGTTTTCGGCTGGCATTAGATCGGTCAACGTGATTGTCACAGCACTGATGTTGCAGTCTGTTATGAACTGCCCCTCCTACTGCACTGGCGTCGTACGCGAATTTCTACACTACCTAAATGGATTAAGCCATATTAAGATTGAAGTAGGTAGTTAACAAATTCTTAAGGAATTTTTAACGCTAGATTATGAAATTTATGAGATCCTTCAAAGTTTTTTTGTCTTATCACCGACTTCGGTCAGTGATATCGTCTTCTAAATAATTCTGCCTAATAAATTTTGGGGATTTTGTCTATTCCAGATGGGACAGTACCCACACTTGATCACAACTCCACATTCATGTAAGCCTTTTGAAAGCCCACCTCGAAAAGAAACACCAGTTTCGCCCTTATTAGGACTCATCAGTAATCCATATCCTCTTCCGAACAGAAATTTGCACTCCGGCTCTCATGCTCGTGAGACCAGCGTGCTAAGCTAATCTCGCAATATACATGATTGAATGGTCATGTCCGGGCGTTCTAATAAGCGTAAAACTCGAGTCTATTGTTTCCAAAGCGACCTAGTCCAGATGTTTGTGTGAGTGCGAAGGCTATGATCAAGTGTGGTTGGCGTTCACTTCAAAATAATTTTGCGTTAAGGTGTTTGATATAGCATCTGCCTCTTCCTTTCGTACTAAGTCTTATGACAAAACACGCATGACCCTTTGAGTGGTCAGCAAGACCGGTGGATATAAGCGAATCAGAAACGTTTAAGAATGAATTTATGAGCATTGATTATGCAGTGCTTACTCGCTGAATTTGAGCTAGCAGCGACACAAATCAGTTGACGAAATGATCAATAGTGCATTGAGAGGGAAAATGGCCGAAATTTCGTTTGCTTAAAATAATTGTTTTTCGAACTACAGTGAATTACTCAGGTCACGTTGTCGACCCAATTTGTGCATTCAGAATCCTATTACGTCACTCGAATCTAAGATTCTTGCGGTTTGTTGAGGCGGTCGCAATCAATCGACTGAAGCCGGCCTTGTGTGTTCAGAAACGATTGCTCGTAAACTTGACCCTTCCCTGGACTTAGTGACATTTCTTAAACCACCAATTGAGTATACACCCTGCTCCCCTAACTGCTTGATATAAAAAAGCTGTTTCATGTTATTGTAAATTTGGTACTGACGAGTCAATACGAAATGCTTGCATCTGCCAGTTTTCGTGTTCTAACGGTCTTGTTCAAACTTCTGAAGGGAATGAACTGTTTCAAATTTTTAATGCGACGAATTCCCGTTGAAATTGCTGTATTTGTTCGCGATGGTCACATTTTCCTACTGCTGATTGCTTGTGTTCTTGCGGAGGGCTTCCATCCTATATGCTCGTCCACTTAACCAAGTGAGTAGCTGAGTCCAGGTGTGAAATTTTTGAACTAACAGAGTAGTGACTTAACGCAGCTGGTAGGATAATCACCGCGCTCGGTATTCTGTTCCTGTCAGTTTTACGTGTGGCCGAAATCTGGGTTTTCGGAAGTGATTCTCTTTTAATAGCAGTCAACTGTGTATTTGAATGCACTGGAATGTCTTTAGTTGATCAAGTATAATTTTTATTCTCTAAATGTTTTACGTTTCCATCGAATAAATCTAAGTTGGTTATATTTGCTTAGTTTTCCCCCTTCTAAGAAATATTTCCAGTGAATACGTTTGATTGGTTTCAGTTAAAAAGAACCACAACTTGGTTTTTGATATATCTTTTATGAGCTGTAGAGTTGGTCAAAATTATTGGAATTAGTCAACATGGTCATCTTAGTGCACACAATGAAGGATGTTCGCAGAAAACTTGATTTTCACTCTTGAGCAGTGCTGACAACAGAAGTCTGTCCGTTCAGTCGCGTGTTTCTACAAAATGCAGGTATACCACAATTTGCACCTTGACATCCGGCTAGACATAAGAGCCCTATATCACAGTTCAGAGGCGACGACGCGTCTAGTTATCTCCCGAAATGCACAGTTTATATTCCATGGGTATATGCACAAGTTCATACTTCGCAAAATCAATAGATGTCGCAAAGATGAAATGAAACTTGAAAACTGAGCTTTGGTCTACTAAAGGTAGACATATCGATTTTATCTTTCGTGCGAAACAGTGAGCGAAACAGCTGTTGAGCTTATGGCAATTATACCAACAAGTATCAGTATTCCTGTGGCGGTTCCATTTTCCAGATCACCGAACAACAAAATCAGGTATAGTCTACCATTTATTGAGAACATATTGGACATCACGTAGCCACACACAATATGCGAGATAGATAGAATGAGGCCGATTGGGTTACACGCGATCAGTCGGATTCAGTCTTCTGTGATTGCCTGCAGCCTTGTACTTGTCGCATATCACGAACTTAATCAACTTGTCCAACTGATCGACTTTAGTCTCTTCACTTAACACCAGTCTTATCAAGCTACATACTAGGACTCACTCATAGCATGATTTCACCCACGGTTAAAATAACCTGGAATATCTGACAAGAGCAAGAAAACGCTATTGCTGTCAATGTATGAGTGCGATTCTCGAATCAGCGGGTGTGACTGTTTGTACGTGTGCTCATTTGCACGACTCGGGAATACAGTTCACGTGTAGAAGGTGACCGGTCAAAAAGTCTGCAGGAATGCGACAGTAGCAATGAGAGCATGTAAACTATACAAATTATAACCAAGTGAATTCCACACACGGAATCTAACCGTTAGAAGTCAGCAGTCAATAAATTTGCGGCGTAAACTATTAAGTGAGGCAGTGGAAACTAAACGATGAGCAGTTTAAAGAAGAGTCAATAACTGCAATTCAGAATATGTTGCCCGCAACAATCTGTGAAGTAATTGGCCAGTAGTTAGTGTAATCAAAACGAGGAGCTATATCTGGAAAGACTCACAGTACCTATCGTGGTCACTGTGGTATGGACACGGGAACAACTGAACGTGACACTGTTGAAGTGTCTGCCTACAGTTTGTTGGCGCGTCAGATAGCGCCGCTCGTGCCTCAGAATTGGAATCAACAATATTCCTTCTCACGTGCAGAATAAACCAAAACGTAAATTATTAAATCGCGTAAGTGGTCGTGTGATCTTGTAAATTCGAGAAAAGCTACTGTGTTAACATATGTACCGTAAACCAGTGGACCGATCGAGAGTGGTTGTGTGGGCGTGGGTATATCTGGACACGTCAGCCACAGTTGCCAACCCTATGAGATAAGATTGCTTGTGACATTAATTTTAGAGCTGTTTGACAAACTTGGGTTCGATAGCTGTCGAACTGACAATTACTGTTTAACACATTAACAAGTTTTTGCATCCCCGGGGACAGAATTCTTACTTTTTTCTACCAGTTCACATTTAGGGCACACGACAGGGAATTAACCAAGTGTACTCGAGTAGAAATAGCCAACATCATCGTGAACACGTTAGCGGAAGCACTTGGGAACAGCGCAGCTGTATTATGTAGAAATAGTTTGGTGTAGGTATGCATACCGGATACAAGCCACAAGGACCTTCTCACCAAAACTAGAAATGGGAGAGAAATTCAAACAACAGATTGCGCTAAAAACCATCTCATTCATCTCTGATGTTCACTGGATATTACAACATTCATCTTCTAGCGCCTGGAAGATTCCTGGTACATTTGCAATCTTAATGTTCAGAAATAGGGGCTTCAAATCGGCGTTCACGCGTCAAATTCTTCAAAAACGCCAACTAATAATGTCTTCAGATGTCTTCACATCAAGCACTAAGCAATACTTAATCATACCTGACCATTCCAGCTATTTCTATAAGTTGGAATAAATGAACTCTTCTACTTCCCTGGCAGTCTTTAATGAATCCCAGGCCCAGTTTGCACGGTGTAGCATACCTGGGGTCTTCTTCCCAAAAAAAGACGGAATGCAGTTCGTTAGCAAAAAAATTAAAAATTTCGCGAAAAATGGGGATTTGACCACCTCACAAATAGTTCGTATTACAGTGAACAGACTGCCGAGGTAGGAGAAGCGGACAAAATGATACATTATCTATTGTCACATACGCATTTGTGTGCAAATGATCACCGTTTGATGCCACTCTGAGGACGGTGTACTCCTATTGAAACTATCTTCCGCAATCCAGGCGAACGAATGTTGAGCAGTAGAGCATGCATGCACCCACCGATAAAGGATTCTGTACAGCTTAAAACATCAAACGACACTGAAGCGATGGGCAATGGGGACAACGTACGACAAAGTAAACTTTTTGGTGCGGCACAGAAGCCCGCAATGTATTGCCTCTGTTTGTGGGCGACAAGGTACGATTTCAAGGCCCTCCGGTAAACCCACGAAGAGAATATGGACAACTGATGGGAAGGACTGAGGTTATGTGTCTTGTGGGCTGAAAATCAGAGGACATTTGAAGAGGGAGCTGTCGAGTATTTTTGGGAGGAAATTCAGTGTCAGATGCGGAAACTGTCCCCACAAACGATGAACTATTATAAGAAAAAAGGATTGGATTGTGCAGAGGGTAAAATAGAGGGTGCAAAAGAGTTGGATTGGAGGAATTCTTCTGTACGAGATTAACCAACTTTTCATAGAGGGTTACGGTCAATCACTGTCGAAGACTCGATAAAACCGGCCTGTCAGCACATTGAATAATCGGGATAACAATTAGGGATGACACTGAATTTTTTTCGCAACAAGCACGGAAGTAAAACAACTTGTTTAAGTTGGACAGAAGTCAGCAGCCTGGCCAAGGTTTCTTCGGCCACAAGGCAGTTGGACTTTCATAGAAAACAGTCTTCGTCTGCTCCGCCAATGTGCTATTCGCAAACCAAATATTGTAAAGCCTTTGCCACTTGAGTGTTAGCGATAACACAGCTTGGACTTTCCTACGACGAGGTAATCGCCATTTGCTAAACTGTGCAATCTTACGATGGCGCAAAAGTCGCAAGGGGTGGAGCTCAACAGATGATACTCGAAGACGAATGCAGTATAAAACGTAAACTATTCTTCAGAAGGTTTTTATAGGGTTTGCAGAAGTTCATCTTTTAGATAAAACCAACAGTGAATAAAGCTTGAATGCGGGATTGTCTTCCAAATTGCAATCGCCGTTCGTCTCCAAGATGTCATCACATCCACTATTTCTGGCGGTATGTGGCACTAACTCTGGGAGCAGATCGCTACAGCTTATGTTCAGGTAACTACCACTCTGTTCCAGGAATGTGCGGACCAGTCTGAAGACAGCGTTGCAGTTGGCTGGAGTTTGTTGCGAGAGAGGAATGAAGTGAGTGCTGTACCTATTGTGTACTCACTTACTAATAACAAAACTAACACATCCTGGGACGCTTGTCGTCAATTCACTGAGTGGCGTGACGAAAGCAAGAATGAATAATGGAAAAAGTAGAATGGACTGATGCAATGCTATGCTGGCTGTCACCGGTACAACGGTTTGCTGTCCCGTGAATCCAATACACTAATGTCCTAGTGGACAGTGACTCTGGCGTTTCGTGCACACGGTGCTAGCACAGAATAGGGTCCGACACAAAACATTTTGCAGTATCTTGAATCGGCTAAATACCAATAAGTAGATGACATTAAATAACATGCCACAGGGAGACAATGAGCGAACATATGTTTTTTTCTTCAACGGAGGCAGGGATATGCCAGCTCTAATGAGAGTGAAACTCGAGTCTAGTGCTTCTTTTCGAATGAGGCTGGCTGGAAAGTCTATCTGAATACGAACGCTGCGATCAAATGTGAGTGATGGTCAACTTGAAAATAAACCAAATCCACGACTACTCAACAGTAATTTAAAATATCGCCTTGCAGGTTTAATGAGATCGGAGACTTCGACCTGTCTTGGAAGTCCTAATTGCGGGGTTATCGATTGGAGTTAACAGGCAGTAACTGTGTCTCCTCTCGAGACGATCGAGCAACCTGATCATTGCTCACAAGCGAGAGTGGTTGTGCGTTCAGATTTGATAATTCGGTCGTGCCTAATGTGAGGTCAGTGGCGCAATGGTCAACACGGTCGCCTCAAATCCCGGTCGTGGCAACGATATGCACTACTGAGGAGCTCTAATGAGAACGAAACTCGAATCTAGTGCTTCTTTTCGAAGGAGGCTGACTGAAAAGTCTATATGAATGCTGAAGCTGTGATCAAATGTGAGTTATGGTCAACTTGAAAATTCCAATGGGAGTTTGTTTTCTTTAGAGGTTTCGACCTGTATCGGAAGTTCTGATCGTGGGGTTATCGATTGAGGTTAACAGGACAGTTAACAAGCCTGCTTTCGAGGCGATCCGGCTATCAGAACACTGCTCACATGCAAACGTGGTGGAGCTGTTAGATTTGATAATTCATTCATGCTTAAAATGAGGTCAATGGTGCAGTGGTTAACATGGTTACCTCAGGAAAGCGTAGCCGGGGTTCTGGTCTCGGCCGTGGCAAAGGTGTACGCTACCGACGAGCTCTAAGGTGAGAAAAACTCCGGTCTGGCACTTCTTTTCAAAAGAGACGGACTGCAAAGTCTACCTGAGTGCGAACATTGCCAATATATAGAAGGTTCGAACAGGTTACTAGCTCCAGACAGGGCTGCGTCCTAACTCCAGTCCTATTAAAGTTGTGCTCGCCTGCGATGTTAGCAGAGGCTGCTTAGAGTTCGGAGAGTTGATGTAAATGTTGTAGCGTATATTAGGTGGACTGTGGATTAGTCCACATGGTAATAATTCACACCCGTAGCGTAAGTCAACCAGACAAAGGTTTTTAACGTAGGTTACAACACGCCTTTTGCGCTCAGTGAAGCATAACTGCAGTGAAAGATTACGGATTTCGCGACTGCGACAGTCTGATTCGGGTTTGATTTATGCACGCCGAGATGCGAACTTTCAGTTTTTCTTACATACGCACACCTTTAGCAAATCCGGAACGCTGTAACGAATGTGCTAAAACTCAGAATTATTAGTACGGTTGTGGTAATCAATGATACGTTAGCGAATTCAAGTGAAGCCACTATCAGTCGTGAACCATGTTGATTTTCTTCTGCGGTCATTTCAACAATGAGAAAGATGAGTTTGTGTAGAAATCGAGCAAAATATGCAATAACAGAAGAATAACTAGACCAAGTGCTTGCAAAAAGTTTTTGAAAGGACCCTGTGGAAAATGTGGAAACAGACTTAGACGTGTCCGAATACAAGCGGTGGGTTGTGTCCGATTACATTTCTACTAACAATTGTCCGCACATTTTGAAATAATGAGTAACAATAAACTCAACGAACTGTTTACGGTGAATGACACAGTAACAGGAGTGAGGTTTTAAGGATCTAACAAAATTTCAGTCTTCGAAAACAAACTCGAAAAAGCAACGTATGACCAATACAGTCATTAGGACAGCATACAATTCTGATTACCCGAGTAGAGAGGGGTGAAGAGGGAATTTAAGCACGGACTATGGTGAACGTATCAATAGCATAAGATGATCAGGTCATGTTGTTACTCAGAGCAATCCCCATACATTTAACAGGAGACAATCGAGGGAAACGTTCATCACTCATATGTGGAAGACAGCATGCATTAGAAATTTTTCCATATCGATTTCTCTTCATAATCAAAGAAGCACCAACATATTTGCGTGCATTACTAATAAGTAGTACGGCAGATTTATGATTTTAGATGAGACCCAACTGCGAAAAATCAGGGCTTCGGCTGGATTCGAACCAGGAACAGACACAGCACGCCACGACGCGATAAGCGCCCTACCAGCTGAGCTACGAAGCCACATCAGGAGCTCGGAATTTTCACACTTGGACTCTGTTACTCACCTGTCCCATTGTATCATATGGAATCCACCAAATGGTCCACGGGATATGTTATGATGCAAACTGCTGGACTCCGACCAACTTGCCAGTTCGGAAAAACTGGTCGAATGGGTGGGGAGAAGGAAATCGAATTGGTTGTTTTATGCCCGACACCACACCACCTGCATATTTGATTACAAATTTGTGATTGTCTTCTGGTGTGAGTGCAACTTAGAGTGAAAGTAAGAGGGTGAGGATTGCGCCTTGTAGAATACCGGGGCCAGTGATGAGTTACAATGAGGCCTGACTACCAAAATTAAGTGAACTGGCTTCGACTTATGAAGTAATTGAACAGAGACTCAACAGATGTAATTTAAGTTCCAGATTCTTCGAGAACGTGACTTGGGGTAGCTTTTGAATACATCCCTGTTTTCTAAGAAACCTATACAGACGACACTTGAATTTCCATCAAGCGACGATAGAATGGAACGGATTCGACAGGGGGGTATTATTCAAGCCTGATTGTGAGCGACGATAGACAAGCTGACTAAATTTTATGCGGCTCATCTGAACTTCCGTTCGATTAACAATGAGTTTTTCACACTGCAGATATACATGAGGTAGAACGAAATTTGGTCATTACTTTTTAAGTAAGTAATGTTTTGCAAGCCGTCCACTGGCAATCGGTAATTTTGTGTTGTCAGAAATTCTGACTGAGTTTCTGAAAACAGTTGACCTCTCAAGTAAAGTGGAAGAATCGATGATAAACAGAAATTTTGTCGGAGTTGAGAATGAGTTATCCGTTATTCCGTTGAAATTTTGTCTAAGCTGTTTGGTGTTACTAATCAGTTTCTTAGCGGGCATGTTCCGTACATCCAGTTTTTCATGGTTTTCCAGATCCGTCAACAGCTTTCGTCACTCAGTTTTGTATCGATTTCCAAATAATTCAAACGTCTGGTGGACCTTGAAATGTAGATAAGTAATCTTTCGATTTATAAGCTTTATCTTTCTATCTTCGGAATCTATGAGACACAGGCAGGGGAATTCATTCACATTAGTTTGGATTGTATCCAAACGACAGTGAGTATCCCAGCGGAAATCTAAGTAGTTCATTTAGCGATCACAGTGGAAAAACGGGTCGTCATAAACAAACATGGTTAAGTCGAATGAAGTTATCACTCTGCTAAGCCTTCTGCAGCTGCCAGGAAGAGACTGCTGGTGTGTAAATAAAGAGCTTGTGAAGTGTGTTGTCGTAAACGCTTGGAGATGACTTCACGACAGAGTGATCAGATTGATCGTTTGCGGCCTACCTGTGAATTGCAAACATTTTTTTGTCGCGTGAGTCCAAATCGAAACGTTCCAAGGCGTGTAGGAAAGAACATAATTTTGTGCAGGCCGATAATAGATAAAAATGTGTTGTCAAATCGGTTGAACTCATCGCAAACAATGCCTCATGACGTATCGCGACATCCAGGAAGACTACTGAAAAACCGTCAACAAACTCGTCAATCTCAGTGGAATGGCAACTGGGAGGTAAGTAAAGTTTGCATGTTGCAACTGGGCGAAAATCACTTAAGAGTCTGAGTTTGCATTCAGTCATTAAGCAGCCATCATAAGCACTCGAATGAGTAAACAGAAATTGCTAGGACGCATACCACGAGTCATTGATGCAAATTCTAGCGTCTCCATCACGTCTTGTGTGACACACTGGGCGAACTATCCGGCAGTACGTGAAACGTTCCAGTTGGATGACTCCGCCTTGATGTTTTCACACAACATAATCACACCCAAATCGGCACATTTACGAGGCTGAATGATACCGTTCACTTCAAGCATTTTATCGGGCAGAAAACAGGTGTTTTCACATGTAAGTCTAGATGAGCGCAAATCATTGACGTCACGCCTTCAGGGTGAAACCGTTTATCCTACATGATGTTTTCTAACATTTTCTCTCAATTTTTGATAGATTCGACTCACTGTGTTCTTAACTGTCTCACCAGTAGATGACAGTGTAACGTATAAGTCAGGCATTTTTACTCTGATTGCCCGTTACACTTATGGGCCAAATATGAACAACGCGGAGACACCGGGGGGACATCGTTCTTCCAAAGTGAAGGTATCACTAATGGCCCTGTGAAAGGAAACAACACGAACAAACATGTGCCAGGGGTTCAGTAAATAATGCACACAACTTACATACACACAATTTAAAATGGTACTAAGAATACAGCAGCACACTGTTGCGCCTCACAAAAATTGTCAAGAAGCGAAAACAAAATGATTTCGAAGAATCACGTGAGTATTTTAAAATGGTTCTATTGTGGTGGATACTCAGGCCGGAGGTGTGGGTATTCCAACACTCGGCGGAATACCTCGACGTGGGGAGGCACTTTCAAAACCCCACAACGAGCTGATCGGGGACGGCGGGGGCGACTGGATGAGTCATTGCTCGACTGGATCGGACCAGCGGGCAAGGCATGGCAGGGAAAGTAGAAGGGACGAAATCGGAGGTGCGATTATTCCAACATTCGCAGAAATATCGCAAAGCGGTCGTGGACTACGCTTAGAGGCCAGTGGAGATAGATGGAGGAGAACAATAGCAACCGGACGAGTCATCGCTCAACGAAATCGGACCAACAGGCGAAGAATGGCAGGCAGAAAACCCCCCGATAGACGGCGCCGATCACGCACATATATACCGGGCAGAAGTGCACACGATGCGTGAGCGGAAACCTGGGGGTGTTGTGGTCCGGAATTATGGCTATGAAACGCGAGCGCACCATGCGCGCGTGTGGCATGATAACTAGCGTATTGGGCAATAGGGTTTGTGCTTTATTGGACGCCTTCTCACTACACTATTAGCACAATGAAAATGATAAAAAACGTAACACCAACGAGAATGGTTTAGTAGTAAACTAAACAGTGCGTAAATAAGCAACATCTGGAACAGTAATGAAAAATTTGAAGGTCGGGCCCGATTGCTCATCAGTGTCAGCACCGGTAAGACATTTTCCATGTTTAAACCGGCCTTCTCGGATCGGTATTTCGGCTGCGAACTCATACTAAACCGTCGACGGAAAGACGTTGAGGATTTGGGTGCACATGTTTTAGGCAGGCAATATGTTCTGTGTCCACATCACACAACTACCCAACTTTTTGTTAAGACACTAGCTCTTCCTTGGTATCGTGTTACCTATCGCTGAGCATTACGGGTTTTCTGCTGTTTGTTTTGGCTTCAGTGTCCAAAATGAAATTTATTTGATGTTATAAACCCACATAAATAACGGGAAAATTCCGTCGTACTGAAATTCTTATCGCTCTGTACGTTCAATGTCTTTCTCCTGAGTTCAGGTGTCATTGCTGGAGTTCTTCTAGTTTTCATTTCTGAGCAATAACGGTTTCATTGTCTTATTACTAGCTAGCTAACCAACACTGAACAACTTGGCCACAAAGACCCTCATTCACCTCATTTCTGGTGTTGTTCGTCTCAGTTTGCAATGAATACCGTGTGTGTGAATAGAACGCTTGGTGTTGCATGTGTCACTTACGATGGTCTGTCTCTGCAGGTGTTCCGTGGCTCGGACTTAGTGACAGGCTAATATGGAAAGAGATAAGGTCCGTTCTGCGACAGTCGTAAAGTGGATTCAGCTGTTCATCACTGCGATAGATTGGTTGTAGCCGTCCAATCATTTCTCAGTAGGCTTATTAAAACAAAACCTGGAGACTGGCCGCCTTTTCTCACATAGTTTTACTTAAAGAAGCTTTGGTCGGAGTGATCTAATGCCAACTCCCAGATAATTATTATGTAAAACACCAAAATTTTAACTTAAAAAATACTTCTTTTTCTAATACATTACGACAAGAAACACGCGTTATAGTACACTGCCCTGCTGTGTTGTGACATGTTCAATTTAATCACAATGGGTCAAGTATAAATGTGAAGTTTCCTGAGGATGGTCGACTGTGAAGCTACCAAAAAACATCCCAATATGTACGACGGAAGGAATTAAAGTTCAATCTGATCTTTGCAAGAAAATGTCCTTCAGCGATATTTTTAATTTGAAAGATCTTAAGTACCTCGCACGAATACAAAGCATGCATTTCTAAGTTCACTACCCCAAGGGAACCGGTGGCTGTTGAGCATATTTAAACGGAAATTCCTTGAACATTCCCAAACGGCACCAGCATATCTAATAGAGCCACTTAACCGGAATCGAGAGTTGTTACTGTTACCAAAAGTGCAGTGTACAGAACTAAGTTTGGCATGGGAAACGATAACTTACAGGACTCAGCCGACACGTTTGGCTTGATGTGCTGATAGCTTCAATCCGAACGTTCACCGGATACCTGAGCGAAGTTCCGTGGGGGTAATCGAATCAATAGCCAACATCTGTGCTTCACACCTCCAAATTACGCCCGTTGGATTGGAGTGCGCTAGCGAATGCGTCTGTCTCGAGGCACTGGTGACCAAATCTCTACTAAGTTCAACCGATTCCTAATCTATTGGACAGAGAGCTGAAAATTCGTGTAACGGGTAGAAGTTGACTGGATAAAGCTTCTGAACTTCTGAAGGTCTGCACCATTCTTAAACACATACACACAAAGCAGGTTGCTTACAGTAAATGAACACATACTTTCTAGTCATGTTAAGAAAGGACGGAAATACAGTAGTCAATTAAAGAAATGCTGTCAAGATTCTTGAAGTCAACGAGTCTCCAAGAATACGCATCAGTGTTCAGTCGGTTTGCTGAGGGTAATTGGTCAATAATTAAGCACCCTGAAACTTGGTAGTTTAGCAAAGTTGCTAACTAATATGTGGGTGGTTTTTGCAATTATGTTCAAAGAAATGGCCATTTTTCGAACACCACCTGGAATGAAGGCACGCAGATATTGTTGGTGAGCTGGGTTAAGACAATTTTTCCAGTAAGAAAAGATATACTTTTCCAATCATAACTGCTATACTTATCGGATGCCAAAAACTGAGTCAGTGACCAAGTTTTGGTTTGTTCTTTATCGCACGTCAAGATATGTTCTGGATAGTAATGCATTCATGTAAGGAATGCCTAAGGCTGTCAAGAAAATATAAAGTATATCAATACAGAAGATAAGCCTGAATATCACAACGAAAAGGTTGTTGCTGGAAGACAATTTTCACATATGTCACTTACAGGCTGCAACCGTATTTGTCGACAACTCCGCACAGTCGCGTTTAAAAGGTATCCGCGGCTGTTATCGAATGCAACAACGCAATTACACAGAGTGACTGAAATCCCCAGGAAAGATCATAGAAAATAATAAAATCTTGCATTCTTTTCAAAACCGATTTGATGTTTTAATTAGTTATCCGTCTGTTAATTGTTTGGTCAAACATTACTAGCTCTGCAGCACTAATGGAACTACCTCAACTGATGTCCATGGACTATCTTTCATGCGGAGGTCCCGTTCAGTAGATCCATTGCAAAGATTCTATTCGTGTTTTGTCTGAGACGCGTACAACTCGCGATCTTCGTTCTTTATGTTTAACGGTGAGATGAATAAATGAGACCGAACTATTTTGCATAGGGTACACGATAGTGTGAAGTCGATATAAATACATAAAACATCATATGCGGAAGATCACAGGCAGTCAAAAAGCGTCATTTTACGCGGGCTGAAGTGTGGCGAGTCACAAGCGTGACCGGCTGCTATTCACACATGACTGAAGCTAGCAAGACGATGCTAACCTCTACCCAGCTAATTTTTACATCTCAGTGTTCATCTAGTTGATTTTGCTGAATTACACACAACCTGCCAGGCATATTTAGTTTTTGAAACAAACATCTGTAGGAGTTTCGTTCAACTGAGTGTGAGGGATAACACGTCTTGATGTGTACCAAAGAATCCTTATAAGAAGTTTTGGTGATGAAATCATTTTTGCAACGCCGAAACTTACCCGTTAACTATTACTGATCACATGCTCGATAATGTTTATCTTAGTTCTATTAAGCAGTGGAGACATGTAAGGTTGATGAACACAGACGACAACGCCCTAACCAGCGCCATTTAGCCGACGAAAGAAGTCAGCTGTAGTTTTTAAACTGTTCTTTCTAATATGGTCATGGTAACGACGTTCATGTTCTTACTTGAGCGTCACATTTCTCTATTCAACGAACAATGCCGACGAGTGAGTGCAATTTTTTTCGATAAAGGCATTTCTTTTCAAGGGAGAAATGTGAGCAAGGCGACGTTACTTTGTCAGCCACCTAGAAGTTGTTTGCCTACTTTCGGTAGTCGGGTCTCGTCATGAAAGTAAACTACTGAGAAACCCCATTTTGCAGCTTTTGCCGACTTTGTAGTGTTTATAAAGTTGTGTTAAGTTGAACGGTACTCACATCCACATGCGATTTGGACAGTAAGCCAAAAAATCGATTTTCCACCATCCAATGTTTGGAGATACAATGAAGAAACAGCAGTTTTAGGCCGGCATACATTCGTAATGTGAACAAGTGTAAGATAACGGTTATTCGAACCTATGGACCACCAGCCAGTAAAATAACGTGAAAACAACTGTGCTAAAAAATCACCGGACCAAGTTAAAAGAACAATGTGTGAAAGAGAACTGTGGGTGAAAGATTTCCATTCGGCTGGTCATTGTTTCAAAAAACTCAAATAGGTCCATCAGGTGTGGTTTGCTCCTGTTTGCTTACCTCCGGAATTATCTTCACTTCAGTTTGCAATTACGTCACTTACTTCAGTGAGTCCACTTGCTTCGAAACAACATATATCGATTCTTCTTTGCGTTCACGTGTGCAAAACGAAATTTTTGAACAGCAGTGTCCTTGCCTCAACCAAAGATACGTTTGCGTTGGTTAGGTTAAGTTTAAATGATGACCTGTTATTAACTATGTTATACGCTAGGCTTCTTAATTAGATATTCATCTGTTTTAACTGGCTATGGAGATTCTCGGAAACAAAATAGTGTTCTTCAATAATCAGTCCTGAATTCGGCTGAATGACATAGCTACCTCATCAGCTCCTAGCGGGGATATTAGGTTCACCATAACCCTCAGAAAGTATTGTACGTGTGATACTGAGTGGTTTCCTTTCTCAGCGGAGAAATTTAATCCTACCGAGTCCATAAAACGAAAGGCGTACTGAACAGAGACGTTTCTTCCACGAAAGTTCTTCTGGGTAAAGTGGAACATTTCCCCTTCAAACATATCGAAGTGGCCCGTTCGTTTGCATCATAAATTCTGAAACTAACGTAAACCCTTTGGATAAACATCCTTCTGAAACATTGCATCAAACTTAATACCAAAGAGTGAATGTGATATTTTGACTACGTATATCATTTGCGATGTAACAAATTTGGCCCAATTCAAACTGAGATCACAAGAAGCATGGAAGCAAATAACCATGCTAATATCAAGCTTTAATGAAAGAGCGAAAATTGCCTGTGAATATTTCTGTTTCTTTCCTAATCACTGTTTTTGTCAGCAAATTAGCTAATGCTACTTGGTGAGACTTCATGTTTATCTTCTTTCAAAAACATGATTTCTTTATTAGAGAATTCTCAGATGGTGTGATGTAATTGCCCATTTCATGAAGAAGCGTTTCAAGGAATGCAATGATGTTTGAAAGTGTGCATCTGGAATGTGTTGGTGTAACAAGGGATTTGTACTCTTCAATTAGTTGCTTAGATAAACATAAACTGTTTTCCATCAGTCATAGTTTGCCCCATACAGGCAGTGGTACGTATGTGATGAGGACTTCCAAGGATATTATTGGGATGGTTCTGTTGTAAAAACCCACTCGATTCGGCGCTTATCCAAACTCCCACACAACCGACAATCCATTGATCGATGAACCAAACGTCACGCTGAAATACGAAATCAAGACTGAACGAACTGCTTCCATGTTTCACCTTCCATCATTTGTCAAGTTCCTTGTTCGGTATTGCACCAGTCAGCTTACATCCTGTGATTTCGTACGTGTTATTATGATCAGCCAATAACGGACTGTGATTTATTTGATACTGATATACATCTATGAGTACGGGTTCTTGTCTCATGAATAACAACTGTTTACTGCAACTAGTCTACAGTCCTCTCCCCACTGTAGCAAGAATTTTCCAGTAAAACTTTATGTTTGATGTCCAAATCGCACGGTCTCAGGCTACACGTGCGCTGGCGTTCATGAATCTTATTTCCAGTTCCGACTCGCACGCCACGTACACGTCTACCTGATTTATATATGTGACTGGTGCTTTCTGACGTTGTCTTTTTGCGTGTCATTTCTCGCCCGTTGGTCCGTTTTCACTGGACGGTTTCTCAGATTGGCCGTGTTGTCTCCAACCCATTGGTTGTGGGATTTGATCAAAACTCACCACCGCGTCAAAATGTCCCACGGAGGACTGGAATAACCGCACCTCTTGTTTGATCATCCGGCACAACTGTGTTCATATTATTTGCAGTACATGTGTATTTAAAATCATTGAAGGAACACAATTTTCTCCCTCTCTCTTCTCAGTCTAGAGTAAGTTGTTCTATCGTGTTTCGACTAATTGGTGTACTGGTTAGAGCGGAACACATGAAACAGTTAGAAAAGAGATATCACCACAGTGCACGCTTTTCACTTCTAAGGGAAAACTGGTTTACAAATGTACATCAACTGCTTTGGGAAAGGTATGGTCCAACAAAAGGGTTCAAACACAATCCAAGTTAGTGAACTAATAACTAGTTTGTTGGAAGATTCAAGAATGACGGGTAACATCGAAGTCATCCTCAAAATGTGAGGAAGATTTCACGGCTTACTGGAAATCATTTTCAGCCCACTTGGAACTTTTCATAATACGTACAGCAAAATGACAGTTGTTTCCATGACCAGAGAAAAAGTTGGAAGACCAAAGCCAACTGCTCGCTTAAACTAGAGGTTTTACCTTCAAATTCTAATCCTTGGTCAGAAAACGAAATAGTTTGGAAACAATTCTGATAGGTCGATAAAAACTTGGATAATTTGTCCCGGAAACTTTGCAAAAGGTTGTCTTCCCGTTCCGGAATTTCGTTGCCATATTCGAGGTTATTACTGTAAAAAATATGGTGTCACATCTCAATAACATGCGTCCACTGTCGTGAATGGGTGTGCTATAGAAACTTCACCACGCTAACGAAACAATCACTCCATTACTTCCGAGTGTCCCCCAATTTATTGGATAGTGGGTGCAAATTTGACAAATGTGAGTGAATGTGTCTCACAGAACCAAGATTTGAAGCACGAGAATAGTATTCTCCAATCAATTACCGTAATAAACAGTACCACTATGTTCTTCTCCGATTAAATGTCATATAGGGGAAAAGTAGTTTTTGTGCTAATAAACAACTACCAGCCATACCAATTTCACCAGGTCGATGTTTGAAATTGGTGTCGATAGTCGCACAGAAATATGTTTCACCATAAACCCATGCTTGCCTCTATCTTGCCCAGATATGTAGACATTATTTCTATTGCGATAAAAGTGATACGTTTCACAAGATATGACCGGCCCTGTTCTTAAGCCACTTAAGTGCACTCTTAAAGTGGTTTGGTTGAAAGTGGGCACCAGGTGAAAATTGATGAAGTCTTCAAAGTGGTATATCGCGTGCCAGGCAACCCATCAAAAGCTGTCCGAGTTAGAACAATTTGTACTGTCGAGACTATCAGAATCAGGCTGATTGACCTGATATTATGTCATCAAAAATGGTTTGTTCAGATGCTGCACCTACCATGGCCAAAAATCCATCGGATCGATGGCCAACCTGCGCTGTCAAACCAATGAACAAGCGCGTAGTAACTGACCGATCAAGCCATCGCCAACTGATTGGCCAGCAAACTAGTTTCTCTGTCTTAAGTCTGATCGATATCTCGATCTAACTCTACTAACTTCTTATATAATTGTACCGGCCTGAACATGAAAACAGGTTCGCCTGTGTGTCTTTATTCTCAAAGTGTTTTATGCGGTAAACTAGAACAGCCTGGCTTTCTTGATCAAACACATCTTGTCAACTGAACGCCCTGTTGGCCTGACGGAATCATTCAGAATACTGTTACGCAATCGCAACCCGAACCTAACAGCGATTAGTGAAGCAATGCTAAGCAGGCTTTCTTCGCACAGAAGAAGATGGCGCAATCATTCCGCTCACTGTGGAACTGAATACATCCGTCCTACCGGAAAGGTTGAAAATATCTCGGTTAAATTGTTCACTCTTCGCCAGTGTGCACAGCTTTGATCAAATCCATGGATTTTACTTTAGTGGCTGATAACGGCGAATAGAATGGCCAGAATCTTTCTTCTGGTTTGGCTAACGGATTTGTTACACCCTCGTTTTCTTTGGGTAATTAAAGGTGTCCAAAAACGTTTCCGTCTTTGTATTCCGCTAAATTCGATTTTAACTGGCTTGCATGTGTGTTAACGAGTAACCAATTTGTTTTGATGCGTGAGTCGGTAGAAAGCAAGATAAAACAAAAAACACTGTGTACTAAGATCGATTTTTACTAAACATAACATCTTGGACACAAATAGCAGTGAACTGTGATCACGTGCCCTGTGATTATTTGCCACAACGACGATTTGTGAATTAGCACACAAACTGAATTGTACGCGATAATCATGTTAGCAGAGAGAAGATAGAACACGATGAATTGAATGTCAACCGTTAGTTAATTTTATTACTGATATTAAAACTGTTGCCATTTTAACTCACTGCCAGTCTCGCAAAAACTCAATCGTATTATGGCTCAGTATGCACTGTATATCGACCGTACTCTAATCTTATTTTCGAAATGTACCACATTAAATTTGCTTAATAGCAGTTAGTCACATAAGTATGACTGGTCGTGGTTAATCTTGTGGTAACATGAGCTGGAGTGGATCGGTTTTTCGTATGCACCCATAATAATTGTCATGCTGATAACGGACTATCAAAAGTTGAACATATCATGGTTATGAGTTCTTCCCCATATATTAATTGCCTATTTGGTGAATATGGGGAGTTGGAGATGTTAAGGCATAAACTTTAAAAAAGTTGGCTATCAAGGATTTCATATAAACCCATAACACTTACTTCCATTCTTGTACTTCAAAGATCATAAAAAGGTAGGATAAATTAGCCCAGCACCTCAAGCTGGATCACTTAAAATCAGCGATACACAGTGAAAATTCTACACTGTACCAGGAGCATGTAAAACTTAAGTTCCCTCGAAGGACGATAATTCTATATCTCCACAATAAGACAAAAACTTATCCTAAAGTATATTTCAGTAGTTACCGAGCACAAACAACACAACAGTTGAATTCTCGTAAGTGAGCAACGGCAACTTACACACAGCATTAACTTCTCATTCAACTGGAGAGTTATGAAGCATTGTATATTAGTCTCTTTCACAACTGTTTTACATACTTTAAATTTTAAGATTAAAGTTGACCAGTTATATGTCTACGAACTCACACTTCCTTAAGCCAGAGGAAAACAGTAGTACGCCTAATTAATATTATCACTCTTCTAGTCGCTTATAAGAGTGTAGTTCATTACTTCCTCATGATGCAGCCAAACACTTGAAAAAATCTGAGGCAAAACAAATGTGAAGAAATTGCCAACTTTTCAGTGAGTACAGGGTCTCACGTTCCGCAATGGATGTTGTGGCATGGCTACTAAATGCTCGGTGAATGGATCGTACATGGTAATCTCTCTAGCTTTCCCTGGTTTAGCTATCAACCATACACATCAGTGCTTTTCGAAAATTAAAAAAGTTTGAATGAATGAAACGGAACTGTAATTGTTTTAAACAACCGAAGAAATTTGTGAGAACTTTGTGAGAAATGTTCAAACAGGTTCCGTGAAGAGGTTGATGTGCTAGGGACAGGAGATTGCTGAGGTCAGGTATATATGGTGCCAAGCTGAAGTGGCACTTTGATTTGTGAGATTCGTTCGTAAAGTTACTTGGATACCTAGTCCATCATTTCCTGCGGAAGTTGGGCTACCATATTTCCCTGTTTAGAGTGCTCGTCAGTTACATGCCACCTTTTACACACGATATGCTTTTGTGTATTTATTGTGATTATTTTTCATCGAAAGTAATGTTAACCATGTTCACAATCAACTCGGTACTGACGAGTTAATATGATATGCCACCATATATAAAAGTTTGTCTCTAGACGAATTCTCTGAAATTTTGAGATACAGTCGGTGTTTGAACGCCGAAGATAGGGGTATGTAGCACCAAACACCTACAACAATAGCATACAGGAAAAACACTTCCAGAAGTCCCAAGAAATCACTGTAGGTGTTACGAGAACGTTTGTAAGGTGAGAGTTTCTGGTTAAATATACCACAGATTTTACCCGTCTGTTTTCAAAGGTAGCAGTATCTTTCAACTTACTTCTCTTCGTATTTTAGGACGTCTCCGTTCATAGGACTAGTTAGCTGTCGGATCGTTTTTGTATACCCAAAACGTAACGAACACACGAAGGTTCTTTTCGAATATGGTTGGTTGCATTGCGTGTAACACGACAATCGCGTATTATTCGTTCTTTCGTGAATTAAGTTGAAGTCACGGCTCACTGTATTTCTAGATTGCATTCGCTCATCTGTTTCTCTCTTATGAGGTTGTCGTAATGCCTCTACTTCTGAAGATTGCAGTTGTGGGATGACTCCAGTGCAGAATTGTTACCTCTTGACAACAGAATCATTTGTGTTATACAGGGGAATGGGCTGTAAAAACTGCGGTTGCCATCTGTTTGGTATGTAGCCCACCTAATGAGAACATTATACATAAAACAGGTTTTATGATCGGTCGTTTCAACATATGAAAATGTTGAGCTGTTGTTTGCACTCACGAAGTCGATAAACTAGTCCACGTTTCCTAACATCATGTGCTCATCTGTTCACATGGATTCAGTTTTGGAAACTTATCGGAAAAATATTTTCGCTAGAAAACCTTTTTGCAACCACTTGTGCCACTACAATTCTGTATCTGTTCTGAAATGTTATCTTTCAAATACAGCGTTTCTTTGGCTTGAATTAGCTTAAAGCGTGCGCCAAATCATCGTGCAGACTTACTGCAACTAACCAGCATTATGAGGATATTTTGAATTAATTATTACTGTTAAAGTGAGGCCGTTCGATTTGAGTGTTCCCAGTTCATGGCAATATTCTTTGTTGCTTATTATGTACAATTCGCTCCGAATATTTGCTGCATCCAGAACGACTTGGTCGAACGTGAACTATTGCAACCACATTTCCACTAGTTATCCCCGTCGCGGTTCAAAATTTGGTTTCCCTTTTATGTCCAATTCCAACTGTGCAGCGGCACAACCGTACAACCTAATCAAGGACCGGAGACACAAGTTTTCAACAAACTCTTCAGTAAATAAATTCTTAAAAGTCAACACCATGTACCCCGGGGTAAACACAAGAAAAGCGTTGCGTTACTTTATTCGGTCAAGGGTAACAACGCAATAACTTGGTGAGCCTAGCCATCGAAGAGAGCACTTAACAGTTGTCTGCTTAGAATTATGATATGCTAGATTTTGATAAAAAGCACTGTGTTCTGAGTGTCTGATGAACAGTTCGTTGAAGTTAAGTATTGCCAAATTAACCAGTCAATCAGCACAGGCTAATTGTATGCATGGGAAATTCAGCGCGAAAATGTCTTCGAAAAAAAATTCCTGAAATTTTTGTCCACATCATATAGCGGCTTACAAAAGTGATTATACCAAGCAATAGAAGAGGAGGGAAAACCAGTCCAACCAGTAAGATTATTAACAGTAGCGACATGCCTGAACGAATGTTAGTAGTCTGATCAGTAGCACAGAAGAGGTGCAAAGGGTGACCTAGCAAAATCTGAAACAGTTGACAGAGATGAACTTTGGAAAAATCCAAGAACCAGTCTTACAACTCTACGAAGTTGGGTATACGACAAACGGTAGACGAACATACAAAATTTTTAACTATCGCTTCTTGTAATGGTGCTTACTCGAATAATCCAGTTAGTCCAAATTTATTCGATGACTCTCTGATCATCCCCAAATTCTTGTCAGTGTTTCTTGTCCAGGTGAACTTCACTCACTGATCGCAAGATTACACACAACATTAGCTTGTTTACTTCATTCCTGCAGAGAAACAGCAAGGTACACATTTAGGTGCCATATACACACATTTAGGAGGAACGGAAAAACCTTCACACACTGCAAGGCACTTACATTATTCGGAACACGTGATTAATCAGACATGTTGTTAGCGCCGTTTGAAATAGTTCTCAATGTCTGTAAGCTATCGTGCAGACTGCTCCTCCATCGAGGCGACGGAATGACATGAGATGGTTCATGAACTTCAAATGAAACCGTAATGTTCAGGTCTGCTGAGCCACGTTCAAAATGAACACATACCGTGTGGAACAGGCAAGTCCGTTTTATACGTCCGTGAATATGATAAGCCGATTTACATAGTCGAAAAGATAAATGTGTCATACACTCTTTTAGGAGTCAAGGAACTCTACATTTTTACCGTGAAATGAATACCCTCAATGTTCCCAAAGTACCTAACAGTCGGACACACCACACAATAATTCCTCACAAATCGTAGCACCCTATTTACTCCTGGCAACTTGAGCATTCAGATGCTTCAGTTAGTTCCATAAAATCGCTGAGTAAATAGGCACATCATGAAAATTGAAGTCAGCACGCATAGGCTTAAAGTCAGTCAATACACTTCTGTCTTGATGCAATTCATGCGAAGTAATCACACTATATTTTCGATTAACGGTCTCGTTTATTATTCGCGTCTTTGTTCTGCATGTGGACTGTCACTCCTTATTAATATGCGCCTGTCTGTTTTATCCCATTCTCAGCCTTCTTGTGAAAGAGTTAAGACAGATAAATAACTGCAATATGGATATTCATTGGCAATATACTATAATGTTCCAAAATGTTCATTCAATGATAGTTTTTTTTATTTTCTTGTCAACAAATCGAAATTACGGTTACAGAAGAGCTAAATTCATCGTCCCGTTTAAAATTGCCGGATTGCACGTATGTCCGGTTGGCTGATGTTAACCGTTCGATCAAATCAGCTTACACACTCATTCACGTCCTCCATTTGTTTTGCACTCAAAAGCGTGCTGTTCGAAGCTGCCACTTACTGTGCGCTCATCCGTCTATAATGCGGAGAGATTCCTGTAGTTAAACCTAAATTTGCCCTAATCCACACAACAGTTTCGCATATTCCCTAATTATACAGGATTCGTCATCCGGTAATTAGCAAGCAGAGACGCTCGCTGATCGTTTTTTACCATGATGGAACAATTCGTTCGCCGTGGTCCGTATTAATTCATACCCATCAAAGCTGGAAACACACCCAACCAAATGACTTCGCCATTGTCATTCCGTTTGCTCATATAGATATTCTGTACTGTAATCGGTACTCGTAGTGGGTGCTGGCAACCAGAGTGAATGTAGCGCTTTCTATTGCACAAACTGGATCTCACTATCACGTATTCGACTGACCACTAACATTCCGGTACAACTGTGGTCTCTGGACTTAGCACACACCGTGGGAAAATAATGATTATCGTTGGGTAACCGATTGGTTGCGTTAAATTTCCGCTGCCTCGTGGACAAATTCGCCAAAAGAACAGGAATGACCTCGCAACGATGTATCAACTTTCTGTAACAAAATGTAAACCGATCATAGCACCTGACCTTAAAGGTTTGGTGCAGTTACATTCGACGCATATGAATGAAACCTAACTGTGATTTTACTATTTTCAATCAGGAAGTTTTCGTAACTCGTCATGCGCATAACTGTACTGAATGAACAAAGATGGCTTTCCACATTCATTTTCTGCTTGCCAGCTAAATATCGAGGATTTACGTTGTTTCCAATTGAACACGATCAACGCATGATTACAGCCTTAGCATCTAGAGATCTTTCGGTCAGCTCACTTCGAAGTGAAGCACTAGACTCTAGTTGTGCACTTTGCTTGTCCGAGCCGAAAAGTTTACATCGAAACTAGTGTTCTTAAGACTAGCGTGTTAACAAAAACACAGGTTATATCACGTTAGGTGTGACCGACCAATCATATTCGAACGCTCAACTGCAACCTTGTGTACATAGAGTTCAGTAGCCTAATCATTTCCAGAGATAAGTGAAGAGAATCGCTCTGTTCTCCCCGACCAATAGCTCCCTGATCAGGAATTCTCGTTTAGTTTGTAGCTGCTATCTTCAATGAACAAACTGAGTAAGGTGTAGATCTTAACTGTAGCAAAAATCACAATTTAGACCGTTTACAGTCAATCATCGTAAGCACCAACCATAAACAACATCAGAGGATTTCTCACTGTGAGTAAAGAAGTTGACACAAGACCATTCTAGAAGTCATTGATAAAATGCATTTGGAGGTCACCGAAAACTAGAGTAATTACCGGAAAACTGATGGCAATCAAATAAGAGGAACGAAAATAAAAAGATATTGACGTTGGTGAGATAAGCATGAGGTAATCCACAAAACATGGTATCGTTGATAGGTCTGAGAAGAGAATATAATGGGAACGGTGAAAAAATTGGAAAGGACGAAACAAACGAAAATGGAACAACTAGCCAGAATGAATCGAGTTTCATAGCAATAAAAATCCCACATCGACTAAATGACTGAAGTGATGATATGACAAGTGGGCACCAAATGATTAATAGAAAATTCCTCTCGTAATATTGAGGCGCCAATTTGTGGTTTCCAATGTTCATCAAACTTGCCTTCGTTCGTCTTCCTCGCATTCCGCAAATGACAACCGATTGTCTATTGATTACAGATATGTGTTCAAGAGATGCTGAAACTCCAAGCAAACGAAACAGGAGGACCGGATGGATTGTGGGCAGCCACTCAGAAAGAGCATACTAAAAATTCGTCCTCTCCTTGTGCATGTGTGCTTGCGGAGCACTCTATACAGAGAACAATCTCTGGATGCTGTAGAACTACCAACACGAAGAGAGCACATCATAATTTTCACCGAGTGTTTATCTTCAGTCCACGACCGTTGATGACCCACTGCCCTGTCCTGTCCTGTCCACAAAATTGTGCTATTCATGTGCAATAAATATAGAGCGGTGCATTTCTGATTAATCCACTATACCGGCGCTTTCAAATGGGTCAGCGGAGAGTTTCTGCTTCGCCTCCCCGACAAGTGTAGCATCCAACCATCGCTGATAATGTCGTTTGAGGATTGCTTTTCAAATCGTTCCCAGTTTATTCGCTTAAGCGGTCAACAATCTTCTTTAATAATCGGGAATTCGCGGGCTCTGCAAAACGTAATTTCCACTCCATTCTTCTTTCGCCTCAATATGTGTCCCAGGCCAATTCCCTAGGATCCGATTTTACTAACTTATGCAAATTATGTCCCCATTGTCCTCCAACATCCAAAATTTTTCCAACTTTTCTATCCACAATGGTCTCTAACGTAGGCCAGTTAGCGTTTACCACGCAACCCACCTGCAGGTTTCTCTCACTTGTCTCAAAATGCTGGTTAACAATACATTTATTCTCAGGTTCCGCATTGTTGCTTATCTAGGTTTCACGCTGAGCCACAACTTACTGTGGTCTCTTCATACTAACAATGTTTTCAGTAGGATGAGAATTTTCACAATTTGCGTTCCACTCTCATGATCGGTTATCACCCCACGTAATTCTGTCCCCCCGTTGATGAATACACCCATACTTGCGAATGTGATTGCATACCCCGTCTGCCGAAAATGTGGTATGAAGTCTGGGTTTTCAGCCCCCAAGATGTACAAAACAATTTTCCGAATTGTTTCGAACTGATCTCACCCCCAATAACTCTCCCATACAGTTGAAGGCAATCCTTACGGACAGAATTTATGACGACTCAGCGCTTAACGTCCTCTCTAAAGATTCTAATGTTTAATGCCGCACCCACATATCAATCGCGAACATTTGTCGGAAATGTGCATACTGTAACGGTCGAAGGTTTGTGTTGATATCGAGAACACTCGGTCTGGAAGGGTGGCGACTATTCGACCTTCTCTGTTTCATCCTAGACTTTCGAAATACCATCCTTATCGAACTTGTTCCCGATGAACTACACGAACATTGTCGCCTCTGAATGCCTATCAATGCACTGTGAGTAGATTGCAGCTAGTAACCTATTTGACGCAATGTTTTCTCCCGGTCATCAACCCAACAGTTCCATCTTAACAATCTCAAGTAGTTTGACGTTCCTGTTGTTCACAGGCCGTTGGCTAACCGGTCAAATCATTTTCAACTACATGGCGTCCTTTAACATGGTTCCAACTTCTATCTCACACTAGTCCAAGCGAATTGTTTGTTCTACAGTTTTACGTGCGGTCGTTGAGGTCACAACTGTCTACGCGGATGATCATTGCGAAGTTTGTGTACGCACGAATTCATCAGGTCCATTTTACCAAAACATCTGTGACGGTACCAAATATTTGCAAACCATGCCCTCTGGAAAATTTCGCATTCCCCACCAACGACGTTATTTCGTTCTGTTAGGAATCAGGACGTTTATTTGGCACACTTCAACATCGCAGGTCACCCGACAAACAGTCAGTGTCGTTCCATATCTAACGGGCTTTCTACTTGACTACTTGATAACTTTTGTTTCTGTTCTATCGCAGTTTGGACAGAAAANTTTGTTTCTGTTCTATCGCAGTTTGGACAGAAAACATTGTCTACATTGTTTTTCCAAGAACTGCTAATTAATCTGCTCGAATCATTCACGCAAAAAAGACTGAGCTTACGTCTTTTTGGGAGAATGTTGTCGTAGTTTGACACAACATCGCTCAATTTGAATTCCCTACAATAAACCCGGCTTCTCATTTCTAACGGATCCACAGCAATCTGTCCAGTTCTTTGCAGCATGCATTTGCTTCGTGCGTCTTATCTAAAATATGCGTGTTAAGAGGCCGAATCAGAAAAGGCGGACGGTTTGTTTCGTTTCGCTTTTGTACGGTTGGCAAATCTTTGCACACCAGTAAGCGTTCGCACCGACTCAAGATAATATTTTGTCTTTCAGAATTGTAGTGTGTTAATTCGTTTTGTTCTTAAATACTAAGTTTCATTTAGCTGGGTCTTGCAACAAATCACAAATGGCTCTATTTAGGCGCATTTCCAAACAAATTCTATAAGCATAATATTTCACGTTTAGTTTTATGTTGACCAATAACCCGTCTGACCACTTTGGTTCACACATTAGAAATTCTTGATCTTGAGTAAAGATCCTTCGTTTACAAGAGTTTCTAAGAAATCGGTAACAGTGGAAAGTTAAAATCGCATAGATTATATTTTGGCCGACATTGATGTTCAAGATTTTCCCACTACGGTTGATGATTATCATCATTTCTTCAGGCGGTTATAGCATGCATTACATAATCACACTACCTTGTTTAAGGTGCTTGGGAGGAAAGGAGAAAACTTACGCATAAACCGAAAAGCAAACTGGAGAGTGCATGCAACCGATTAAATATGACCAGCATTGCGACAGCTGTATCAGTTCTTACTGTACATACGTTCTATACAATTGAGAAGGACATTTCTCCACTCAGCTACCATGCTCGTTGCCTGGAATGACCTAAGACAAAATTTACAGTTTGTCAAACAGGCTAGTGATCGTTCCCCAACCTTCTGGACGTGCACCGATTGCGCTGAGGAATACATTTGTTCAAATT
>QNGE01002747.1:0-47104 GCA_008508345.1 Paragonimus westermani
TATTTAGCCTGATGACGAGTCACTGAAAACGAGCTTGTTCGCTGCACATTGTCTTTCATGATTATGCTGGGAATGTTTACGAGAGGTTTAGCATGCTTGTGTACTTTCCGTGCCGACCGTTTTCAGCTGCCTTTACTGAGCTTTCGATATATGTGCATGTAACAGCAATATCTGGAGTTTTCTCGCCACTTGCTTTGCCACCAATATGTTATTTTCGGCTGTCCGGTCTACTTTGAACATCTTCTGTTTCTCCAAAATTATATTCATTTTCCCTAAATATTCGTCTTTGGTCATGACGACCACACCAGAGCCGTTATCCGGTTTAAGGAATAACAGATGTTGCATGTCTCCTAGTTACTTCATGGCCCGATAGTGTTCCTGCTTTAGACAGCCCTGTTGACGGATGAGCGTCGTTAAAAACTGGTTGGAGTTATCCACCAATTTTGCTCGGAACCAGCCTGTCTCATCAGGAGATGTAGGCGACAGTTCCTTCAGGTGGTCGTAGATGTATTCAAATTGAACTTGTGTGTTCAACTTGTTAACGTTCTTGGGCGGTATTTTGAATTTCAGTCCAAGTGAGAGGACCTCCAGCTGCGTCTGAGTGAACGCTGTAGACGAAAGGTTGTGCACATCTTTGAAACCATCACCAGGAAACACGCTCATTTCGGCTGATCGTGAAAGACAGCGCCTCAGGGAGCGACGAGTTCTACCCCTAGTTATTTCAAGGGTGCCTCTAGAGAAGATCTCGTATTTCATTCGGCAAAACAGTGACAAGCCACTAAGAACTCCAGTGAAGTGATGTTGGGTTTCCACGCACTTGGTATTCTTTTCCCGACTGGCATCGATAGGCGAACGTGTTATTGTCACGAGAGTGATTTTGTTTCTCAGTAAGTTCTCCTTAGACAACAGCTTGACAAACGAAGTTAGAAATTGGCTTGATCGGGTACATTCTTAAAGGCGTGTCCGTTCCACTGCTAACAAGCATTGTAACGAAACCAACCGGTGCAGTGATCGCACACATGAAACAGGGAGTCTTCCTTTGAGAAATCTGAAACACTGAGTTCCGTTTAACCACTTCAACGGAGCAGATGGATTAGCGTAAATTCACAGTTTGATTGAAAACAGTGTGATCATAACGAACGGGAACAAGTATCAACACCGGATCACAGTTTAACAGAAANAAGTATCAACACCGGATCACAGTTTAACAGAAATCAATCTAAAATTGTGAGTCGTAGAATGCGTACGCAATATTCCCACATGGTATAAAAAACTTACAATTTATCACTTGCCGTTTTCAAAATACCGACCAGTAAATTCAACGTTTTGCTTGCAAATTTCTCAACACAGAATCGTTTGTCTCTGATCCCAGCTCATATACATAGGTTTATCCTTGTTACAATCATTACAAAACTGAAGGCATCTGAGGCTGACAAAATTTCATCATTGATATGAACAGGGGTTTGCGAATGTACGGTAGGGTGCGTTGTCCGGGGAGTTGACCAGGTTAGCTGTATAGGACAGGACACATTTACACTGCACACAATCTTCGTCTTTTCGACCATCGTTAGTATCGCAAAAATACCCTCATCGAAGGACACTGTCAATGAGAAACTGGCCACTGGTGTGCACGCTCGAAGGTGGATTGATTGCAGTTTACCCGTTGGGAATTAATTAGGCAATGTGAAGCTCAATTTGACGTGAACATTCTCGCGCTATTTTTCTCGGATTAAAGCTCGTCACCAACATTCTCTTCAGAGACGGAAAGAGTGTATGCAGATTCTTGAACTGTAAATAGCGCATGAAATGGAGTATCTCGCCGCAGGCGAAATCCCATGTTCGAATCAACGCCAGTCGTGAACGAACACCTCTTTGATGGATCAGGCAAACCGTCTTGGAACGTGCATCTTTCTAGTTCGTAATCGGAAAACACATCTAGAATGTAATGCACAAAAGCAAATCATAAATTTGGTGTGCCTCAGTAATCACGTGAAGAACATTTATTCACATTATTTCTTCGTAATTTAATGCAATTGTAGAGGTTCCAACACAGTGAGAAATGCAACATAGAATTTATGATTTGCAGCTGTTACTCACAACTAGGACTGTCTCTCAGCTTCCTCATAGTCGTGACCTACCTGAATGTTCTGTCTCACATGTGATCTGTCGGTTCACTTGCAGTCGTGGTGACGTCTGTGTCGGCAGAATAGACCGGTGCCTACGACGAAGAATGGCTGAATATATGCCCAAGTGTTTGGGGCGCACGACGAAGCAACAGGCAATGGGAACAGATCGAGTGAGCCGAAACTCGACCTCATCCGTTGCAAATCCGATCGTGGAAACAGGTCACGTTAGTGATCCAGCCAACTCGTTTCAAGTAATGTCGAGTAGTCGGAAGTATGAATTGCTTGCTGTCGCCCAGACAATGTTAATCAACACTCGTCGTCCGACCCTGTGTGTCTGCATAGACTGTTGACTCACGCAGTTTGTCTGCTTTGGAACTGATGACAGTCCTTGTTTCATGTGAACCCAATCGTTGACTGTTTCTATTGTTGTTGCTGTCCACATATCCCATGCAATCTAATGTTTTGGGTTCGTGAATGAAGAGATTGAATGAAATGTTAACATCTCACGATATATCTTCTATCGTTATTTGTGAACTGTTGTGATTAAGTTCTTCGCGATCGGATACGTCGGATTTCTGTTCAAGTGTCGACATGCTGCCTTGGTCTCTCATTGTCAAAAGTTTTGGTTCTTTCTGTTAAGGTATGCGTCACCCCAAATGCAGGTGAACTAGTAGACAGCGTAAGACGCAAAGTGTTCCGATAAAGAACGATTGCAGTAAAGGGACTGATCTTGCGGATGGGAAGTAACAAACATGATACTGCTGCTAAATACGTGTAATCAATGGTAGATTTCAACTTTCGACTCACATCGTTAATTATTTGGTTTCACGTGTAAGGAAGGCTCATGAAAACCTGCTTCTGTGATACTGATCGTTGTTGGTCACACGGTCTTTGCAGTGCATTCCAACATATTTGGTCAGATACCTACTCGCAAACTGAACATTCCTCCGGAACTACCTTTCAGGTTTTCAACGCTTGGTTGTGTATAATTTCCATGCTCAGTGAAAAGGCGTCCGCGACAAACTACATTTGTAAGGCACAGGAACAAATAAAGAGTATTGTCGGTACTGCCTTCTCCATATGGCTCTCCGAGAAACAGATCGGTCCAATGTACTGTCTAAACGTCTAGAAATAAGGATATCTGAAACTGATAATAAACTCACCAAGTTTTGTTTTTTGGTGAGAGAGAAGTTTCGGTGCGTACCATTAAACTGGTGTAAAAGAGTTCTGAAATGATCAAAATCAATGAAGGTTAAAATGTCATCAACCTACCGTTTGTGAAACAGGAAACGGTCAGTACAATCCGATAACTCATCTTCGACCATTCGAAGAGAAATATGAGTCACTCTGGGGCCCAGCGGGTTGCCTGTAGCTAAACGATCAACTCGCTTATGAATACATCCATCGAACTCAAAAAGAATGCATAGGAATTAATTCCTCAAGATAACCGACGGCAAAATTGTCAAATAAATATTACAAATGGAAATAAAACAACACAAAAAATCAATATTGTGTGTGTGTTTAATTGAATATTTCTAAACAGTGAGTCAACGTCAGTTGAATACATCTTTGAAATATTCTTCAAAATATCACATAACTTGAAGGAATTCTTCAGACACATTCTTACTACTGACGTGAATGTGAGAAATGAATCCCTATTGTAGTTTGTCTTGTAAATCAATGGTTCAATTATGGTTCCAATGACCGGAATCAAGTGATCGAGCAGACCATGAAAAACGATTAACAGAGGAAGATGGGCTAAACTATTTTACAAGATTGTTCCTGGGGAAAGGCTCATTATCAGGTTGGCATATTTGGCATTCTGTTCGAAACGTGCCGATCGTAAATATGCTTGCAGTCAATTCATCTTGACTAGACAAAATGATCAATCAAGTGCGATTTACCCATTCTAGTAGACCAGATAGCAGGTCGTACTGAGACGGAATTAATTTCCGTTTGTATGTTGCAGTGTGTTGAATAGCTTGTCAGAAACTCACGACCTGAGTACCTTTTTATTCAAACTCTTGTGGTAAAATCATGCCTCGTTAATACGCTTCTGAAATTCAGATCAGGAATTACTGTCGACATCTCATAGACTTGGTCGTGCTTTCCAATGTTGTGTGGTACACAGTTCTATAGACCAATTGATGTATTCACTATATTGAGTAGCTGATGACCGTAATTGAAAAAAAACCGAAGAATGAGCAGGACACCCGCAGCGAATTTTTGAATGGCTCGTAAACAATCTTCCTCACCATACGTTGATGAACAATTACTACTGTTAATAAAAGGCTTCTGTAGCGTACGAATTTGTATAACAAAACACCTAAACAAGTTTACCTTACGGTTCTGGATAGCCACGGACAATCCACACACGCACACTAGAATACCGCAAATTGACATTCGGTGTTTCAACTCCTGGACAAATTACCTGACAATCAACATCATGCCTTTGAAACACATACTGTTGTTTGGACACTTGAAGATCACTGTTTCACACTACTGCAACAAAAAGAGCTAAAAACAAATCTTCCCAAATGTATCGCAGCACACGGGATGCCATGGACTTGCGGTTCAAGGTCACATACTGGTTATTTCAAAATGCATTTGTTCACTGCCATTTTTTAAATACTCATTCCTTTTACATGAGGTGGCCGGTGGAAACCACGGATTACATGTATACACATTACGTTATATACACGTTACATAAATCACGTTGGCGAAAAATTTTGTACTTTACCGGAATACAAAATTTTTCGTCAACGTGGTGTGCCTTCGGTTAAACTTGTTGGCCGAGAAACAGACAGTGACGTGATTTTCTTTGTCTAATAACCCGCTTGGAAGTTTAAACACCACATGTGTAAACAACCGATAACCCCACAAAACAATGTACATATGATATCGAACTGTAAGCATAGCTTTTGTATGATTGCTCAGAACTCTCTATTCCATTAATCTCCTCAACTTGAAGTGTAACGAATCCATCTGCGGTCGAGCATACATTAGAGTCATCGACCACGTCATCCTGATGCATTCGCTACATTTTAGGGGTTCAAGGGTGACCAACTAAAATGGTCAACCTGTAACACTGTAGCACCAGTCGATATCACCACGGGTAGCAGATTTCACAGAACCTGTTAAAGTATGATAGATTAGAAATTTGTTGTTTGCTAAATAGCGAGTGACCGACAGAATCATTCACACCTTGAGCCTACCGCTCAACCATGACGATGTCAACTGTCTTATGGTAGATTTCTTTTATATCTGATACTTAGATCTGCCATACCTTCGAGAATCTTGTCATGTACACGCACTGGTTGACTCTGTCTGCACAGTTACCATGGGAGCTAGTAGACGGAACTTTATACAGGCCTTTGTTCGCGATTCACCAGCATGAAAATCAATTTTGAAAAGATATTTCCTTCTTCTTTTAGTTTCCCTCTTGTCACAATCGAAGAACACAAATGACACAAAGGTTACTTGTCCGCTGAACCGAACAGCTGGCCTAGCCTATAAGCCAACAACAGCCAGAACCACCTATGTTCCTGATAGAGCACACATATGCACACAATGTTTTCCTGAGTAATCCACACACAGAAGAACATCATCTCAAAGGTGAATTCTTTCTTAAGTTGCTTTTCACATTTACTCCAATAATTACATCGGTATATCTACTCGTGAGTAGTATGGTTGAGCCATCCATGCTCAGCGTGTTCATGTTTTATCGTATGCTACTTGGCTACTTGGCCATCCCAACTAGAACGAATTAATTTTGTTTGAATGGAGTAATATTGTTTTTACGTTTCCGCGTTCACCCAAATGAACAGGCGTTTGTAGTCTCTCTCATGGCAAGTTTTTACTCGTAACCATCACTAGCCTAATGATTTACAGTGCCTACTGGCATAGCAGCATTATATGACTGGGACAATATTTGCTTAGACTCAACGTTCAGACGAGATAGTCTATAGTTAAGAATAATTTTGGAAGGTAGATTCGAAAGACATTAACATTGATGATAACAGTAATCACAGTGATTGTTTCAAGCGAACGCATCTGATTCTAAGATAACCGAAACGAATGTTTCACTGACGGTTTGGCCCAGTTGACGGTGATCATCAGTTCCTCCGTTGGTTTTGACTAGTCCATTTATTGAGGAGCATAATTTACGTTTTTCAATATTGCCTTTTAATTCTGCAGCCTTTCGTTGCATCCCACGTTCTTGTTTAGTTCAATTTGTCTCTGACATGAATTCTCGTTTGCAACGCTATACAGTTTGATGTTTTGACTACATAAAACAGTCACGTGTCACACACACGTGTAAAGTGAACCCTCCAGCAGATAAATTCACTTTTATCGATCAAGCAGCTGACTCCACTGAGAAGGTGACGCAGTTTCATACGCTGAATCAAATGGCAAATAATTAATTAACCTCATAAAAAAGCTCATTATTTGCCAAATTCGGTGTTGTCACAATTCATTTTTGCGTGTACCCTCCGAATTTCATGCAATCAACTATCTGCGCAGTGATTCCGTTGACAGCTTTAATACACGATGTACAGTTTAACAATGAACCCCAATGCATGCGTCCACTTTGATTAATTCTGATTAGTCCTGCAACGTATCTACATATGCGGCTGCCGTAAGTCAAAATTTTTTAATTTTTAAAATGATTATCAAATAAAGACATTGCAAATTTAAGTCGATTCAGGCTATGATGGACACCGAATAGGTTCCAGATAATCGCCCACAAACAGTCAACCAACTGACAAGCTGCTGTTCAAACCGAAACAAGAAGAGCCACAGTTTACTGTTGTTACGATCGAAACTTCGTGATAAAATAAGCCGCAATTCATTAAATCCAAATGAAGTAAAGCTGGAGAGATGGATTTGTGCATTTATAAAATGTTAGACTGCAAGTCCGATTGAAGTTTTTGCCATAAGTAACCTTTCAGCGGATGTCATATCATCCAATACAACAAACTCATCGGTGTAATAATTACGTTTACAAAGCGGCAGGAATGAGGCTGCATCATCGTGATAATTCCACGTTACAGAAGGGCTGTCTACACACCGCAACGCACCATAATTCCGGGTCCACCAGTTGTAACGCCAGGGCTGCAACCACCCGTGAATGTCCTGATTGCCCTGGTACCGTTTGTTCAACCAACAAAGCCCTCCACAATTCGGACGACTGATTGGTGCAACACGGTATCACCTCGTCTAGCCAACTGTTTTGTGTGTTGCTATCTGCAAAAGTACTTGTAACTCTGAGTAAACTCATAACTGTGTCCATAGCTTCCGGTCTACTATTTTCACTTCCTCGATCCTAGCGTTAGACTCAAGCTAGTTTATCACATGGTTTGTTTGACGGCTGACTTTTGCCGATTACCCCTGAATGTTTTGGGATGAGAACTGTCATGAATAAGTGTTCAAAATGATGACGTTGTAACGGTCTTTGATTTCTGTAAGCTGACCTGGCTTGACTCTAGCTTGTTAAATTAAGCCAGTTTCATCTAAGGGACAGTGTGGCTTAGTTCTTCCAAGCACATTGAGGGAGTGGTAAAGTAAGACATCTTCGTAAATGCATTTATAACATTGCAGCCTACCTTACAACCGCATGAAATTGGACGCAAATAGACTGGAACCAAGAGGTTTATGTTCAGTTCTCAATATTTATTAGACACATTATAGATTCACGGGATACAGTGACTGTCTGGCAACGAACATTAGTGATGAACCAAGTGGAACGAATGCTTGTATGATGAATGAAGTTACGGCTGAGCAATTATTGTTTGTTTTAATTACTAATGCGAAAGTACCCTCAAGCAGTTTGTAAGCCTAATCTTCTGTTTCATTTGATGAGTTCTACAAAAAAACAAGTAGTGTTTGCGAAAACTTTACACACACAAGATAATTTTCCAAAAATCATTATCAAGTGGTTAGCATCAACCGAAGGTTTTGATTGTGTGCAAAATTCTGCCCCTAATGCAACCTACTGAATGCATGAATGGAGAAATCCAACGAATCGACTGTTTCTGCTAGACCAGTACCACGGTGAAGTTGAGAAGTTGGTACCCAGATCTATGTTCAGGAAGTCTTCTTTGTTAGTTTAATCTCACCGAGGTAATGAGTGTAATGTGGGCGGTCAGCGACGAATATCACTGATCGTCTTCTATGTACTTCCACATCCAAATTCGACCCAGGTTTTCCACATTCTAATCTTGTGTTTCCGGTTGTTGACAATCATACAACGATTGTTAAACCTTTAGGAACAGTCCACCAGGGTGTTTGTGACATTTCTCATGTCATACACGATCGGAAAGTAGACATTGCGCAATACGTGGTCACTATCGGGACTACAACTGACACATGTGTTAGTCCAACTATGCGATCCAAACTACAGACCAACTGACCGTTTCGAAAGTCAATCCCTACAACTGTGGGAGTAGACTTGCACACCAACGTTAAATTTTTTTTAACTATGAAATTCGTGTTGGTCTACAGTATGCTCAATGAACTAGGCATGGCTTTGTAGCTCAGATGATAGAGCATTTGCGGTTTCTTGGCATGTTGTTTCTGTCGCTGGTTCGAATCCAGCAGAAGCCCAGACTTTTCACAATTGGGTCCCTTCTGAAAAGAGTACAGTGCCGCTCAACAATAACCACTAGCAGGAGTGATGTGTATCAACACAACCCCAGCCTGTAACGAAATATCTGTATTTACTAGATGTTCTTGAAAATTTGGAATTGTCTATAGGGAGAATGTGTGTGACTGAAATCGAGGAACTTACTGAAATGCAACTTGGAAATACACTAAGTTACATTTCTGAATCGAGCAACCTTCACACTCACTTGCGGCTTTCATATCCAAATGGGACTTTCGACTTATTCTTTTCTGGACAGGATCACTGCAAATTTTCTAACCTTCACATAGCCTGTTCTTTTTGTTTTCAGTTGGTGACCATCGATTTTTAATCACTGGACACACCAAGGCCATTCCGTTTGGCCAGGTCTTACCAACCTAGGCTGGTAATGGCCACTAGGTTTGCATAGAACGGCAACATACACCTACCAGTCTCGCATTGTGTCACGGACTGGTTGGTAAAAAGCGTGTGTCAACACGACAAACGAATGCGTCCTTATGGATTGCGGCCAAACGTCTATTTGCCCTGTAGCTCAGCTGGTTTGTGTGGCCCAGACGGTGGTTTACAGTCGTCTGCAGATTAGATCAGCCAAACCGTTAGGACTGAGGATAGGCTCAGAGTCGCAGGGGGGTGTAATCAGTTTTGGATACTCGTCCGATTAAAGGTTGGATGAGTGACCAAAACAATGCCCACGGGCTAAAATATGGTGACTATTGGATAAAATCGGTGACCACGGACTACATAGTTAAGAGTAAAAGACACATTAGGACCAGTGTACCAGAAATCTAGAAGGGTTATGAAGTCTTGTTAAAAGGTCTAGTTTACTGTCTCCTATTAAGAAGATAGGGTAGCTCATACATAGTTGCTGATTCAAGGTACCCAATTTGAGGTCAGCAGTATAGTGGTCAACATTTTGATCGCACATTTGGTCCGGTCTTATCCAACAGTTTAGGATCTGCGGGCTTCTGGTCGCATACGAACCTCCTGGAGTGCTTGCAACCAATAATCATTTTTCGCATGGTGGACACTTGTTTTCGAACTTTCTCATTAGTTTTAACAAGCGGTAATAGCGTTCTAGTCACTTTTCAATGAGTCATTCATTCAGATTACAGTAGGTGAGGGTAACTTCGAAGACGATGGAGCTCAACCTTTACTCGAACGCACCCTATCTGGCCACTCAGGTCTGTATAATATCTAGACAACTGTTTTAATTCCCGTAGCGAGTCAGACGTATCTGTCAAGTGAGAAGGCATATGGACATAAATCTGTATGTGTGAGTAATCAAGCAAATGACGTTGACCGCTTCATGACTGAGTCCAGGTGGTGATCTCATTCGGATCCAGCTGGAGACAGCAGATCGCGCCAGCCAGCTTGTTGATGATGCATAAATAGAACAAACGGTTAACGTCATCATTTACTCTACTAATAGCATGTGATTCAAGGACAGTCGACCGAGCCATAGCGCTGTATCTTACCAGCGGTTTGAAATCCACCCGAAGTGACAGTCCATCATAGTTTTCAACCAAAATGAGTTGGACAGCTACCCGTAGAAATGGTCCTTTGCATCATCAGTGTGACCAGTAGTTGAGAGACGTAGCACACTTATCTCGACTGAGTTGCGCGTATATAAGCGTGATTCGGAGACTGATGTCATGCGATTTGTCCAACCTCAAAGACTTGAAGCGGCCGCAGACTGCCAAACAGACACCGAGCTCCTGAGCACCATCTGCCGAGCAGCTGTTTCAGTAGAAGCCAAACCCAGCATCTGTTTACTGAGGTTCGCCTTGGTCTGCAAGCATTGCCTAACCCAGGGATATTGTGGTGGATTGTCAAGCCGGAGGTGCGGGTGCTCCAACTCTCGGCGGAATACATCGACGGTGCAACAAGTTACGTCTAAAAGCCCACAGCGATCGGGTCGGAGATAGTATGGGTGACCGGATGATCCATCACTTAACTGGATCGGACCAGCGGGCCAGGCGTGGCAGGCAAAACAGGATGAATAACCAGATCGGAGATACGGTTAATCCAACATCTAAGGGAATATCTCGAGGTGGTCGTAGAATGCGGCCGGAAGACATAGTGGGTGGATTGCGGGCAGCACGAGCGATCGGACGAGCCATCTCCCAACGAACGAGGAACGGTAGGCGAAAATCGCCTTGACAAAAGGCGTCGGACACACAAAAACCGGGTCGAAGTACGCACGACGTGTGGGCGAAACTCGGGGATGTTGTGGTCCGGAATAATGACTCATAAACGCGAGCGCGCGTAGCATGATATCCAGCTTGTTGGACAATAAAGATTAAGCTTCACTGGACGCGATTGATTCGCGGACTGAATGCAACACAGATCACACGCCGGTCAGGATCAGCCCGGTTATTCACGTTTGCCCGTTAATTGAAGGTCACCCTGAGTGCGACTGAGACTGGAGGTTAGGTGAATGGAGTACACAATCATCGAAATGGTTCAGAAAGTTCAAGCACCGTCAATCGAAAAGATGCTCATATCCAGACATCGTGTGACAACATCTCAAGGAGCAGATAATGTCGGCAGGCAGGGTCAGAAACGCTCAGGTGTGTTTAGCGGCAACAGTACATTTATTTGAGGCTGGTACGAAAATAGACTGAACTGTTTGCTGTATTCACTATGGTCCCAAGCGATGAAGATGAGAAGGACACATTCCGTACACCGCGTTATCAACTTGCCGAGGGGTTTAAAAAAAGAGACTAATTGGTGGTAGACACACCGTGAGCTGATGCAGTATTATGCTGACTGCCGGAAACCGAAAGAATTCCACGATGCGCTTAGAACCATTTTTGATCCAACAGTTCTTTTCACTAGAGCAATAAAAGACAGACACCTTGGCGTTCCATACGTACAACTGAAAGACATCGTGAAGATCTTGCACGAACATTTTGGCATCCTACCGAAGAGGTCAGCTACCGCCGAATACATGACAGCGGATCGCCCACCACAGCATGCCACCAAAACGTCGGCAGCTGTCATTTCGGACCTGGTAGAGGTTCAGGGAGCCACTGGATAACTCTGAAACGAAAAAATGGGTTGCTAGAGGAACTCGTGTGGTCCGATGACCGTGTGTTAAATTGTGCCCTGCTCCAGTTGGTTCGTTCAGTCTAGGAACAGGAAACAATCAGCAGAAGGTCGAATCAGATCGTACCGCATATTTGATTATAGGTGATAGAATCAACTGAAACAGGGACAACTCTCGCGAAATTAGTCTGTTAGGTTGTGCTGATAAGGCTAAAGCAAGAATTTTACTAAACCGACTTAATGCCAAAACCATGGAAACGATCGTCTTTAGAAGAAATGTGGGTTCTGGGCTTGTCATATTACGAACGACAAATTGATAGCTAACTGCCAGCCCTAGGAAAACTCTCATGAATGCAGCCAGCCGTTTTATGTTTCCTTTATGGATTTCACCAATATGTTGAACTCACTCAATCGCAACGCATTACGGTTTGCGCTTGGTAAGATCGGATTTTTAGTCAAATTAAAATTGTGTATATGGGTGACACCGCAGTCGTGTGAGTCAGTTTTGGTGGTGTCATTGACGTTTAGTTAGCTTATAGTTTACTGCAGTACTATCAGTTGCCACTCAGAACTAGCTGACTAGTGTTAAAATGAAATGTCACACGAGTGATACTTTGTTGAATATTCGAAGCTTTGGATACTGTTGTTTTCAGACGACAATGCTTCACTTGTGTATAACGACTGACCACGGCATCTAAATTTGATTTGGATGCCAACATAGATAAGATCATCCTTTTCCTTCAGCCTTCTCTGGGTGGAGGTACTGTGTCTATACCTGAAATCCACATCAATGAAGACAACAGGGACAGCTATAGAGACCTGTGACACTTGGGAAACAAACTGTCGAAAGATGTGTCCATGCGCCTCAAGCTGCAAAATTCTGGTAATCAAAGTCTACAATCCAAGGATCTTGCCCGAGACCTTTACGTTGTAGTATTTATTCTCAATCTTGGAGGGTAGGTTTGAACTGGACTGTCTGGAGGAATATGATTCGCACAGATGTCTGAAGTTTCAATGAACGATAGTTGTGCGACCGTGAAATCAAGTGTGTGGTACACAAAGAAACTATAGATACCCTGGTTCGTGATGACATAAGTGTATGCCGCTGAAATAACTGGGGCTGCGAATGCACCGGCCATCTCAGATCATTCGATCATCAAAGTACTCTTGGTATCCTGTCTGCAAAGACACAACAGGCATACTGGGCGCAAGTAAGTTACACCTGTTTTTTCTACCTTCTGTCTTGTATCAACCAATGACTGCCATTGCTCCCCCTTTCAGAATGTTGGACCATGATGGTCTTCTACCCATTTCCTTTCTCCAGTTTTGTTGATACATTGTATGGTGAATATCTTGTTTGGTTTTCAGTCCAACCTCAAATTTGTGTCCTTTTCTCTTCAAACGAAAGTTTTAATTCAGTACTAATCTACTATTTAATTAATTAACTGATTGGACACATAGGATCCACTCACACACCTTCTCGTCCCATTACTTCAGGTTTACACTAGATATGTGATGTATGAGTAGAATCACAAATGGTACAGTGCACACTATACGTGTTATAGGCAACAGTCTGTTTGTTTTGATCACTTTACAAGACTGGTCTGATCTGCTGTGTTCCTGGATATGTCAAAGTAATGTGTTTAGAATACGCGCTTCGACTAACATCCTACAGTTCGATATAAACATGATGAATGTGCTTCCGTTTGTTAGCATAAAAGTTACATATAAACAGAAGATTAAGAACAGCAATAAAACTGCATGTATGACACGTAAAAGGCAGTGTACCGAATATACGTGAGAAACAGAGTGTTTGGATATCAAAATCTGAGTAGCACATTACAAAAGATCGACTGTTTTGAATCGCAAACTGGGACAGTGGAAACTTGCGGGATACGATGGGCAGATGGGCTTATGTGAATTTATTCCCTGACTTGTAATTCGTTTGCTAGATGAAGCTTTAGAAACCTCGAAGTCTGAAGTCCTCACCGCAGGATGACCTATAGTTGAGTCCGTGTGATGACATCAAGGCAGAGTGCTTTGTTCAGAAAGCTGTGCAGCAATCAATAGTCATTCCTCTTGATACGTCGCATGAGTAACTGCTATGGCAGTGCTCGTGGAGATGAGCCACAACAGTGAATCAGTTAATGTTCGTGAGTTCATCGTCAGACTCCATGTCGCACTTTCCTTCTTAGTCGCTGTGTTCGGTGTGCTGATGGGTTCACCATCATGGTTTGGATGACGGAACAACGATCTGCCAGTTTCGGATGTGATCATTCGAAACCCTACACGTTTCATATGACCTTGGCGCGTAGCCAGATTGGACTAATATGATTAAAAACGGACAAAACTCCACTATCGTGGTCCGAATCGGTACTCACGACCCGGGCCTCGACGGTCACAGGCCAACACGGTCTCAGAAGTGACAGTGACGATGCACAAACTTGAAGTGGTCGTTTATAAGGTCATGATGTAACAAGAAAGTTATAAATTCGAAAAACCGAACTCCTTTGATTCAGCACACCAATAACGTTAGAAGACAGTTCGTTCACTCTCTTCACTCACGAATTGCATGGGATATGTGGACAGCAACAACAATAGAAACAGTCAACGATTGGGTTCACATGAAACAAGGATTGTCATCAGTTCCAAGGCAGACAAACTGCGTGAGTCAACAGTCTATGCAGACACACAGGGTCGGACGACGAGTGTTGATTAACATTGTCTGGGCGACAGCAAGCAATTCATACTTCCGACTACTCGACATTACTTGAAACGAGTTGGCTGGATCACTAACGTGACCTGTTTCCACGATCGGATTTGCAACGGATGAGGTCGAGTTTCGGCTCACTCGATCTGTTCCCATTGCCTGTTGCTTCGTCGTGCGCCCCAAACACTTGGGCATATATTCAGCCATTCTTCGTCGTAGGCACCGGTCTATTCTGCCGACACAGACGTCACCACGACTGCAAGTGAACCGACAGATCACATGTGAGACAGAACATTCAGGTAGGTCACGACTATGAGGAAGCTGAGAGACAGTCCTAGTTGTGAGTAACAGCTGCAAATCATAAATTCTATGTTGCATTTCTCACTGTGTTGGAACCTCTACAATTGCATTAAATTACGAAGAAATAATGTGAATAAATGTTCTTCACGTGATTACTGAGGCACACCAAATTTATGATTTGCTTTTGTGCATTACATTCTAGATGTGTTTTCCGATTACGAACTAGAAAGATGCACGTTCCAAGACGGTTTGCCTGATCCATCAAAGAGGTGTTCGTTCACGACTGGCGTTGATTCGAACATGGGATTTCGCCTGCAGCGAGATACTCCATTTCATGCGCTATTTACAGTTCAAGAATCTGCATACACTCTTTCCGTCTCTGAAGAGAATGTTGGTGACGAGCTTTAATCCGAGAAAAATAGCGCGAGAATGTTCACGTCAAATTGAGCTTCACATTGCCTAATTAATTCCCAACGGGTAAACTGCAATCAATCCACCTTCGAGCGTGCACACCAGTGGCCAGTTTCTCATTGACAGTGTCCTTCGATGAGGGTATTTTTGCGATACTAACGATGGTCGAAAAGACGAAGATTGTGTGCAGTGTAAATGTGTCCTGTCCTATACAGCTAACCTGGTCAACTCCCCGGACAACGCACCCTACCGTACATTCGCAAACCCCTGTTCATATCAATGATGAAATTTTGTCAGCCTCAGATGCCTTCAGTTTTGTAGGGATTGTAACAAGGATAAATCCATGATTATGAGCTGGGATCAGAGACAAACGATTCTGCATTGAGAAATTTGCAAGCAAAACGTTGAGCTTACTGGTCGGTATTTTGAAAACGGCAAGTGATAAATTATGGGTTGTTTATACCATGTGGCAATATTTCGTACGCATTCAACGACTCACAATTTTAGATTGATTTCTGTTAAACTGTGATCCGGTGTTGATACTTGTTCCCGTTCGTTATGATCACACTGTTTTCAATCAAACTGTGATTTTACGCTAATTCATCAATTAGGCTCTCAACCAACCGGAAAGTCGAAGTGCTTTTTAGGATCACTAATTGATGGTTTGGTCGACAAACACGCTCAAACCTATGCGCTCCTTGTCAGTATTTGATGGTTTGGTTGGTTGTGAGTTATCGAACTAATAGCTTATCCAGTGGAACGCTGCTACCTCCGTTGCTGGCTTGAGATCTTCTTCGTATTGATGCAAATAAGTAATTATTGGGGTTTTTTCTTGTCCAACCGCTTAGATTTTCTGAATCGATTAAATGACAATGGACAAAATGTCAGTGACCACAGAGTAGCTGACGGGGTAACTTATGCAACAGCGCTGATGCCAGGAATAAACGATTTATATACACCGTCCTTATTGTGGACGCTCGGCTGACCTTCAGATTACTTCACATCAAACACAATGTACGCAATGGTTAAAGTGTAATGCATAACGTTCCCCTGCCTTCTCGCCGAATACCTGATTCTCAGGAGTCCACAGCCCCCAGGTAATGTTGGGGTGACAACCTCATCGAATTTTTAGTCAAACTCATACTGATGAACTTCGTAGATAAACTAATTTTGCTCACAAAAATGATCTTGCTTACCAAATTTAAGGGGGGCTACCATGACCTAGTGCTAACTCAGAGCAATACAACTTCGCTGTCAGAAAGATCCACATATTTGTGTTTACGTATGTATATATGTATATTGTACATGAAGATTGCCATGACTACAAACTGACGCACTCATCGTTCTGCTTTTAAATTAACTGCTGGTGTGGCGCCTTACTAAGGACACACTTGCCAAGAACGATCTCAGCTTAGATGACCGATAACCTAGTAGGTTTAACCTACTTCACGGGGTTGCCACGCCCACGGACAGTTGTGGCGACCGATTTTGCCAGAAAAATCTATGAACAATGAAGCAATTAACGGGGGAAATTAGCGGAGTCGAAACGCACACACGCGATGAATGTTTAATGGAGTTGAGCTGGAACTGACACAGTGGTGACAAGGATGAATGCCAGTTGTAGGGTCAAGCGTCCACACCCCAGTCAGCTCAGTTGCGTCTGTCACTGTTTACGCACCTTGACAGTAACCACCCCAACGTGTCAAAAAAGTCGCGCTATGGAAAGGCTGGAAACTTGGCTCTAGTTAATTTTCTCCTGGTTTACTAACAAAGCAGATTTGTTTACTTCCTCATAACAACGGCTAGAAAAATAACTCTGCACGTAAACGAACGCAAACTAGTGATAAACTGTTCAGGTAAAAAAGTCCATTGAATACTAAAACAGCGGTGAACTTCCTTCCTCAGTTATCGATCTTTCCACTAACAGAAGTCAACCAGTCGTTTGTGATCGGCCTACAAACGAGCAAGCATCTACCACGATGCCCGGAATGAGCTGAGAGAGATTCTTGTAAACAGCCGGTCCCAGGGAACACAAGCGAAGCAGCTGTTTGGCTTCCACCACGCACCAAGAACAACCAAGGGATCGAACACCACGACTCGTGAAAGCGAAGCTTACCCACTAAACCATGGAATAGAGGTTGTCGCACTTGTAATAAGGTATATGAACTATTTCTTGTAGCCTCTGTTCCTAAGTCAGCATCCCTTGTACACACGTAATCAGGTGGTAAGGAACATCAGTAAGAAGACAGGGAACAAACCAACCACATTCACTCATAAAACCGTAAGTATCTTACCAATATTTAGTCCAGATGTAAATAATCATTCAACAAGTTATACGTACTCGTCGGTTCAGCTAAATTGCTCGCCGTATCTCTAAAAAAACAGGAAGCTTACATGAAATGAAATGTAAAATTTTGCCTATTCCCTGTGGCTCGTTGATCTGATTATCGAGTCACTGCCATTCATTATGAGTAAGCGCGTTTTGAGAGTCAATTCATAACACTACTCTAACAGCGTTGATTCGTCAACCTCCGATACTGTTGGGTTCAAACGTTGTCAGTATGATTTGTATCAACGAAGTGTGCAAGATTTGCGCTAGATGATGCTCACGAATACGTTCGGATGAGAAAAGCTAAGCTATAGTTCACGCATGTGGCACACTGTCTAAATTTGTAACGTATTACAGATCCGGTATGCGTTAGGATTGTTTGGGCATACTAGGGCAGCAACACTATCAGAACTAAGTAACATACAACAGTATCATTGACAAGTCAGATCCCCATTACACATGTGTCCACTTGGCCGCTTGTTCTGTCAACTCCCGCTGACTATCGACCTTTCTGATGAACAAAGCTTTTTGTGACAAAACTAGTCCTGGGTGAATTACACCCAAGAAGACTGGTGTGCATCTGAGGCCAAATTCAAGTTGTTTTTTCTCCATCGTTCCAGGGTGTCCACGTCAACTTGATTCGTGCTGTCGGTCAACTAAACGTAGTCACTGACAGAAGAAAAAAAATTGGGAAAATTTGGTTAATGGAAATGGGTCATTGGTAAGCCTAGAAAGTACTAGGAAAAATCTAGGCCACATGATCGATTTCATAAATAAGTAACTCCGTTGGTATTCTATCTGAAAGAGCCTTGGCTGAGGTTGACAGAACTGGCTTGACCAGTAGTCATCGATTTGAGGCTTATTTGATCGGACATTGTTGCCTCAATTGTGAACAATCTTGTATACAATCTCAAACGCTATCTCTAAATCAATTGCTTGGTCAGCGTCCACATGACTGATCAGTATGGTGCATAATCTTTTGGTCTCTATCACGTTCCGCACATTCGAATACCAATCACATGAATCCATACTCAATTATACTTCGGTATAGGCGCCTATCTGTTTCACTTGTACCGATAAGTGTTAACAAACAGATAGGAAACCAATAGAATCGATTAGGATTCATGACTACATACAGTCTATCTGGGGAGCTGTATGACTCTGGTCTCGGGCAGAACAAGACGGAATATTGTAGCTGATTCTGTGCATAAATAATTAATGGTTAGTAAAATACACTGTTTACAACCGAGTGAACTCTGTTTATGGGAATCAGTCGTCGACAGTGAAGCGGTGACGTAAACGGGTGAATGACGGAGGATTCAAGGGAAAGTTCAAAAAACCAATTCAAAATGTGTTACATGCAACAATGTAAGAAATGTCTTATCAGTATTTAACGCGATAAGAAGGAGCCTAGAATAAAACAAATTGGTCACTGGAGTGTAGACATGAGAACGGTTGAAATTGGCTATGTGCGGGACGTCGTTTTTGGCTTGGTGATGTAGTTGGTGACGTCAAGTGGCTCGGTGTGGTGGTTCAAGAGTTCAAACCTTCAAACGGACGTTCTGCCATTACACCACTGTTTCCGCTTGCAATCTGAACATGGGTTTCATGGATGCTCGTCGGAAGTAACAGAATTTCCTCATGCGGAGGATTTCAGAACTGCATAACTCTACATTCCGCACTGTTTTCTTTGAATCAAACTTCACTTCCTCAATCATATTATCTAGCGCGTTGCGTCAGTCGGAAATGTAAACTCTGGTTCACATTATCCACGTTTATATTCTGACTGTGATGTAAGGACATTTCGACTAACCACTTCCAGTATATGAAAGGGGAAAACACTCAACACAAAAATGTGACGGTGAATAAATAGACAAAGACTGTACAGATTGAGCAATAATCGTAATTACCGGCAACATTCATATTCAGGCAGACACTCCAAGTAACCAGTTTCTGGCATAACCATCAGATGTGAGTTTCGTCTATTTTGAACTCGCCAACAATGAATTCCTCTGCACCGCAAGGGTCTGGACTCCCGTCCACGTTCCGACGAAGTAACCACGCTGACCATTACGTTCTTTTGGATGCCTAGTGAAGATTAGAACACATTATTATACACATGAATCATATGGAAAATGGAAATACAGTGCAAAAAGCTGTCCAAAATAATCACCGTTTTCCCGTTTTCTCGCCAAAATGCGTCAGAACACATGAACCATAGGGTGATTCCGTCAAATGAGCGATGAATGATCAGTAAGGATGCTCTGTTCCAGTGTCAGTTTCAGATGTTCCCAACAAAAGAACTCCATAAGATGGATATCGCGGGACTCATTGTTTCGATTCTCCCTCCCAATCCTACCACCTGGGTAATGTGTCATTTGTTCGGTTTTCTAACACTCCTGCAAATTATCTACGAGCTCCGTCATGCACAGATCACATTCCACATCGCCTAACCACCAACAGTCCGTCAGCAATTATGATGATTATCAAGTCTACGTCTTCTAGATACAACTATTGTAAATAGACAGTGTTGAATTGTATAGGACGCCAATTTAGCTTTAACATTTCTCACGAAGAAATGAGGCACATTCATACAAATCGATCAAATGTTAGGCCATAAAATTACGGGCTGGTTGCTCTATCGGTGGACTTCTTTGAACAGGTAGTTGTAGGCGTGCTACTCAGAATTATGAACTTCGAATAGATTTAGGAATCGTACTCGAGTTCAAATTTCTCAGTTGAGTAATGAGGACAAGTCGAACTGATTGCAACAAGCGGTTGCTATTCATTGGACAAGAGCACGGATTTAAGGATACACATCATTATTAGAGAAATCAGTGTTCGTCATTGGCTGATATCAATGGGACACGCAACGTCATACCGTGTAGTCTGTTTGGTCTGATACAGGACGATGAATGTGACGATTAACGAGAGAAACACCTTTGAAACTATTCGTCGACTCCTGATGTTGTTCCCTATGACGACGTTTGACTGGTATGCCGCCTGATTGTCTACTGTGTCGGGATTTGGTTGAACGGTGAATCGAATGGGTTTTCACCACGTTCGGATGCATAGTGAATATAGTGCACACAAGAAAGTGAGAATGTCTGCGTACATCTGAATCTGTATTGGACGGTTTAGATAGAGGAAACAATCTGGGATGTTGTTTCATGTTCAGATGATAAGCATGAGAAAGACCGGGAAAGAGGAATTCAGAGGATACAGAACGGAATAGAAGTCAGTCCACTGTCTATCAAACATACATCAATCGAACTGCAGTTTGCGGCAGTGTAAGTTTGAGTGTACCCTTACTCCGTCACAATGACTCTAACGATCGATGTATCTGAGTGTTCGATTTGTTGTACTGAATATGTGCGTCAGGTCTGCGCTTGAATTTATCTACCGATGACAGTTATGTCAGAGGCTTGTATGTTGTTCCAGATTGGGCAAACCCAGATATCTCATTTGATGTTCTCACTTTGGCGTTTCATGTTTGACAGACGTAATCGTATGTTGGGGTTGTTGGATGATTCTGTACACCAACGTCAAGCCTGCTCTGATATGGCGGTATCGGAATATTATGTGTAATGTGGACAAAGTTTGATATTAGAAGCACTATCATCTCGTAACTTATTCAGTTGTGTAGTATCACCTTGTTTTAATTGTGGATTACAAAACAGTTTACGTAATTTATCATAAGCTAGTTACAGTCATCGTGTTGACTAGAACTTGGAGCGCCAGAATCTCCCTCCGACAATCTACGTCAGACGGATGGCTGAGAACTTCATCACATTTCACTGAACTCATCTGTCACGACCTGTGTCCTATCGAGAGAAGGTTTTAGAAACTGAGATGCCGGTCCGTTTGAAATGCTGCAAGCGCCATCAGCCAGTCAGTGCGATGATCGGTTTGCAGCCTGTATTGTTTTTATCAAATTCACGTGGCGCTTTACAGTATTTCTGTTAGTTTCCATGAGGTAGTAGAACCAACAGTACAAGCTCATGCGTGACGACCGCCGTTGGCTTCACCTTCCCCCACCGTGTACGCACCACTAATGTGGACCGATCTTGGATCAGAACAGACTAGACAGAATGGCCAGGTTGTAGCAGTTGTCGCGGTGTAGCGATTGGGTGAATAAAACCGCGACGTTAGTGTATGCCCGGTACAGATGTGCGCGCACAAATGAAACAGCTTGTTACAAATTCTGACGATTTTATCTTTTTATCTCCTTCATGGGCATCGATATAGGAAAACAGTGTGACCGCCAACGATGTAGTGGACAGCTGGTTCGTCCATGTTGGATTTCTTTGGCACCACATAAGCCGGGGTCCAAGTCGACGGGGTTAAATTATCGTGAGTACGACGTCGTTTTCAAAATCCATCTTGAACCGCGTCTGGTGCCGTGTTGGTGTTAGTAAGTTTGCAGGTCAACCCGAAAGGGAGGATGAGCAGCAGCTACAGCGCGAGTAAGGAACGAATGCGCCTCACTGTTGTGTTCTGTTGATAATGATTAGGCGATTTTCAATAGAATGGCATCAGGCAGGATGACTAATCACACCGTGTGTGGTTACAAGATTTGAACTCAAATATGTTATACTGATTCTGATGTTGGAAGCTGGAGGTGTTCAGTGATCACCAAGCGTGTATGCTAACGCTATCTGTTCTGGCATGCTCAGGTAGCAGTTATTAGTTTTCTTGTGAAACACACCACTAACAGGTTGTCAAACGGTGCACGTCCTTCTGAAGTTGCAACTCTCGATAAATGGACACTATACTACACACCTGATGGTAGCCACTTATAGGGAGTATGAGTGTGTCTGTCTGTTATACCCGTGATCATATTCGAACAAATTGAAGACAACTTTCAGCTGAAGTACAATATGTATGCTTGGCTATCCCATGTCGATGTGAAGCGGTTAAAGACGGATTAGAACAGAGGAATATGGTCATAACCAACAGCCTGCACGGTCTATCCTGTACATACGGTGTTCGGTTACAGTTTAGTACACGGAATTTGTATCGCCCGGAACTGGCCATGTAGGTACTGTTGAAACCAACGTCCTATTGATGATTTGTGAACTCTGCTTATTCGGATACTCAAGTTTGATGTAGTTGCGTGAAAGTCGGAAGAATCGTTCTATATGCACTCGATAGCTCGCAACCGCAATTCCGGTAACCATATAATGTCACACAACTAAACCCTCTGCATTCACTTGCTGTATATTAGTTTTGAGTCAACCAATCTTCTCGTCCAGACTTCTCTCGTCCACTTTATTCATTGTAACATAATTATTGAAGGAGAAAGCGGAGTGTTTCGTTATCATTCAACGATGATACGTTTTCTGAAACAGTCACTATAGTAGTCAGTGGCATTGTCAATAAAATCTCTTACGCTGTCAAACTATACATTTATTTTAACCCGAATCTAACATTGTGATTACAACCAAAATATGATATATCTGATAATGCCGTTTCTTCCGGTGTATACCCATTCATTTGTTCCTTCGGAAGTTAATTCACAAATCGTGCAATCGGATATATTTTTTGCGCTTCAGTCGGTCTGAATCAGTAGTGGAATTAACAGGACAGCGACTAGTGTGATTTTGACATACAGCTTCGTTATCCCAGCTATCAGCCTTTGTCATGACCAATCAGTCAACGGCCGAGACGTTGAAATGTTGTGACCGGCTAGAAGATTGGATTTTGATCGAATCATCCACCCCATTGCTTCCAGAAACATTCTGTTCAGTTCTTGTAATCGCCACCACCCACTACCCGTATCATGAACGATCAAATTATCACGGTTGAGATGGCTTCAAAAAGTTCATTCCATTTGATGTGATTGACTTAATCTAAACTCGTTGTTATTCCGTTCGTTTCGTACTAACCACTGTAGGTGTTGTATACTTGGCCTAATTTATTACTGAAAACGAGTGTATTCGCAACGCTGTATTTTTAAACAAGTTCTTCCCGGGTTATCTGCTCATCATACACTACTAATGCTCATTATTATCCTCCTCTTCTCATATTCGGATTTCTGTTGCAACTTCTATTCACTCAATTCACACACTGATGATCGCCCTGATAACAGCTGTTGTTTCAGGCTATTAAAACTTACTTTATCAAAAAAACATTTCGTAAGTTGATAACAAGCTGCGTTGTCCGTACAACGAATCATTATTCGGACATCTCTGGGTGCTTCCTAGGTGTGCAATGTGGACGCGAGATTACTTCTGCAGTATGTTCGCCAAAGAGTCAGTTAGGAAACTTCATCTGAATTTGTCACCCTCTCAATAAGTGGTACTCATTCACATCGCTTTAGTAGAAATTTTACCTGCATTAAGATTTCTCTTGTGAACGCGTAAAGAGCCATTATCCTGGTCACTGTAGTGAAAGCGTTTGTCTGATTGGAAAGTAAGGTCGCATTTCTTTCTTAGTGGTTGATTGTGAGTCTGACAGTTTCCGGCGTATGTGTGGCGATGCTGATACGTGGGATGTGATATGAAAACAGTCATACAAAATCTCAGGAAGTTCGGAAAATTTGTTATAGGGGCGTAAAATTTTTTGGAACTAGTATGCTTTGAGTACACCAAATGAATTTAAGATTTCAACCTTAGGACATTAACTTGTGCTGGCTTAAGAACACTTGTTATTACGCTCCACGTGTATTTCAAACTAATTAAGGGAATTACACATTCTTCATCCAAACGAAATAATGATTTCCAATGGTCCCGTTTCATTTGTCCAGCTTTCTTGAAATGCGTTTTTGCCAAAGTTCTCAAACCGCAAGATAAATATACACCGAAAACCAGTGAACGTAGGAAAAAAAACGCTCTTGAATTTCTGTAAATTTATTTCGCTTTGTACTGCCGCATGATTGATCCAAAAACTAGACCGTAAATGATGAAAGATAATTGGAAGTCCGTGTGGACTCTGATATAAGAATATTATGTCACCAATCAAGCACGAGCTTGCATGATAGGTGCGAAGACTCATCCGAGACATTGAGTTCCCTTGGTTCGATTCCTCAGGAATAAAGGAATACATGTATAGCGAGTTTTCAAAGTGATTTTGTCTCCTACGAACACGAAAGTAAAACAATAATCTATAATGCAACACGGTTGACAGTCGCTAACTAGCATGTTTACGTGTATCACTCTGAAAGTAGTTGTGTCTGAAATATTGTTGACAGTAAGCCACAGTATACTACCAGAACCGTTAAGATTTGTACAAAAGGGAACGTACTCCAACAGGCATCGAACTAAAAGAACGCGGTAGGGTTTAGAAACAAACCGTATATATTTGGCAATTCGATAACCAGTAAGATCTAGTCTAGTCTGGGACCAACAGCAGCAACCAACGGAAGGAAGAAAGAGAACATGAATTGAGTTCCAGCCCACCTTCGAATGCGTTAAACAACTCCCGGTAAGGTCCAGGTCAAACGATCTGAGAGAATGGAATAATGAATGAGTCGTTAGGAGAAGAGTAAGCATTGGCTGCGTTCAATTAGGTGGACGACTGGGAAAAGTCGCACTGAGTTAGTATCAGGCCACCTGCAGCAGATGTACACAGAATCATGCGTAAAAAACAGATAAGCTGAAAAACATGGTTGCAGCCAAGATCTTTACATAAGTCACACGATCGCTGGTCATTACACTTCACAATAGGAACGTAGTTGCCAGTTCCTTTACGATATGAGCTTATTTCAGTAAAGTCCTCCTCATTGGACAACTATTCTAATCAACGGTATGTTAATATATTGCGCTGTATATTCATCCTTGTTAATTGTCGAGAATGTCTGTTGTGCTCTTTGATCAGGCTGTATCTAACAAGAATTTAGAAGTGTCACTTCATACACATTTGTCATCGGATGGAAATTAGCAAGAACATTTTGGTATTAAACATTTTAAATTCGCAGCACAAATTTGGTCCACAGTCAGTTGATCACGCGCGTACTTCATCTATCAGTGTTTGTAGGTAGCTCAGATTTAACCGTAAAAGTGCGTCCCAACTCAAGACACGTGCCCGTTGAATTTACCCCTTAGGGTTTAAGGTAGGTGAGCACGTTATATCATGCAGAGTGAAGTGCAAACTATCTCTGATGTGCTCTAGTTTCATTCATTGTGATAGACACCACGGCTTTACGAGAAAAGAGAATAAACGAGAACGATGAGATCAGCCGGGAAAAAAACTGTTGAGCTTCAAAAATAGAAATTTGGTTAAAAGTCAGGCTGGTGCTTCCAAGAAGCGTTCACGTTAGAGACACCATAACACAAAATCTATCAGTGTGTTTCTAATCAGCCTTTGAAAAAGTATAGTGAACACCATTGTGATTAAAGTCATCAACAGTTAGTGAGAGTGGACCAACAGGGAAGATTTTCTGAAGCAAGAGCCGTGACTGACACAAATTAGTTCGAGCGTTAACGAACAGCTCCACTCTGTGAATCACCGTTTATGGTCAAACTTCCTGAATTTACTCCCTCGATAATTTTGTGCTTAAATAGGAAAACTGGAGTGTACTCTCGCTGATAATTAAGGATAAACATTCGCAAACGATAATTATTTTGCTGAAAGTTAGGTAATCAGCGCCGCAGATGAATATAGGTTGTGATGCAAATCCTGACTGAGTTCTAATTAGCTGGAGAAGTGCGAATGTGGTAAGCCTATTCCGAATAGGTTTGCAGAAAAACCTATCTCAGTGCAAAAGCTAAGATCGAACGTGAGCAGTGTTTAGTCTGTGTCGTACACAGAAAAGTTGGGCTCTCGCTAAGTTGCTGACAACAGTGACCACAGAATAGTGTTTCGCTCTTGCCTGTCTTCAGTCAGCAACATGTTTGCAGACTACGTACAATTTCGATATAATACGTCTCAGAATAGCAATTTTTGGTTTTTAGCTAACTCAGGTCGGTAGTCAACATTACATTGATAAATCGACTGAAACTGGTTTATTTTTAACAAACTGATAGGGTAGGTGACGTAAGTAACTACAAAAAGAACACACCTGAAAATAGTTCGATGCACACCTCAGGTTTCATTTCCAAACCTTCATGTATCATGTTATTCAAGATTGAATCAAGAGTGTTCCATCAATTCTCATTGGGCGTCTTTCTGATTTCCTATACAGTCGCAGCTCGGTGATCGTTTCAAACCTGCTTACTGAATATCTGACCTACCCTTTAAGTGTCTGACATCAAAAAACGATTCATGTTACTGTAAGTTATCTGCTGATGAATCAATGTGAAATGTCCGTACGTATCGATTTTCCTCTTGTAAATACCCAGATTTATGAAGAGAAATAATTTTTTTGACAATTTTCCGGACGTTCAAATGCAACTAAACAATGTCAAACTAACAAGTGTTCCAAAATCACAAAGTATTGGTGGTTGTATTATCCCCAAAATGGGAATTATTTGCTCTCTGTGACTGTTTCCAAACCAGTCATGTACTCATGAATTATCCGTTCATCCACGTGACTTCTGTGTTTCAGTCTTTACAGAGCACGTTCATGTTGAATGGTGATTTTCCCAACTCATAATTTTCTGTATAAGTTGAACACCAATCACAGCTAATCGCATTTGTCACTTTCCTGTGGACATTTTAATGAGCCTTTTTCGAAACAGACGGCTATATTCCAGTTTCACTCTTGTTAGGGCTCGTTAGTAGTGCATATTCTTGCCAAGGCCACACTTTCATACGGCAACCATGTTTATCCTTGTGTCATTGACCTCACACTAGGTATGAATGTGTAGTTGTATTAAGACCCTGAACTACATTCACCTGTGAGTAATGCTCAGATTTGATTTGAGCATGGTGATGTGGAAGAGGAGAATAATGTCTACAAATCCGCTGTCTTCAGATACCTTCGTCGTCACCCTTGCAAAGTCCTTACTGGTTTAACACACACACACACACACAGTTCATTACCAACTGCTATGGCGCGTTAGGATCACATTTGAGCAAATCTGGAAATATAACACTTTACAACAGTCGATACCTACGTTATCTAAGTGGTCTCATAATATTTTTATGTGGTGCTCAGACAGCCAAAACATTCGACCCTCACTATCTACAAGCCGGGTAGAATAATAAACAATATAAATCGATGATTCTTTTAAAATATCCGACCCAACATTTATAAGTGTTCTGTCTTTAAGTGGATCATTAATCGTCACATCGAAACATCCTATCGACTGGTCTACTCAGTTTCCTGATGATTCTTGTTTAAAGTCGGCAGGTTGATGACAGACGGTTTTAAATAATTGATGAATTTTTTGGAACTGTTTATCAAGGTGGCAGCTCAGTCTTTGTCTGTCGGAAATCCAATGAAGGTTTTGTATGCAATAGCGTTTCGTGTTATATGCATATAACGAATAGTCCCCTACAGTTTATATTCAGAATAGACCGAAAATGTAGTCAAGTAACAGGGAAGCCGAAAATCTTCATGATCAGCCCAATAGTTTCAGATAGTTGTTGGTGTAACGCGGAACGACCGATAGAATGCAAGTGAGCTGGAAGGATCCCCACGACACAATAACATTGTACGCGCTGTAGTAACCCCACACAGACGATGAAAGGAAAACACTGGTCTCCAGAAAGACCGCTTCTACCGTCTCAGTCCGTAGACAAATTACAAGCGCAGCTCTTGCGACCTTGTGAATAATGTTCAATGAAGCGCATGAAAAGTGTCCTAGGTCATAAACCAGTGAATTAGCGTCCAGTATGTAAATCAGCACAAGAAATAAAAATGATGATGCAATAATGGCGCGAAAAGGAGAAATTCGAATTTACAAAAGTAACAACTGTTCAGTTGACACCACCAACAATAGTTGATTTCTTTAGATTCATGGAAATTCCCAGTCACGAGCATGGGAGTGCATTTGGTATCCGGTTTCTTGCTTTGGCAGTCCGTTATCGTTCTGTGACAAACATGTCTGCTTGTTACAAAATGAAAACGATTTTCGTCAGATTCAACAAATCGTGTTCTCAGTAGTTTCATCCAAATGTCTGATATCTGTTTAAAAGTAAGTATCCCGTTGAGAACGTTCATCCTGGTAATAAGATGGAAACTAGTCCATTGGTTCTACTGAGCAAGCATTCAGTGTAACATTCCTTTTGAGTAATCCCGTGTACATTGTGACCAAGTGAGAAACAATACTTCAAAGTTGTCTGGTATGAAAAAGGCACACAATGCGTCCACATTGTTTTGCCGTCAACCACTGGCAGGAAACATCAAAATGTTACACCAGCCAATCGTTCAACTGATGTGTCAGTGTAGCACATGCAATCAAACAGAGGACAGCAGTAGTGTTCGAACTGGTCCATCAAATTAGTCGACTTTTGGCATTGTAAACAAATGTTTTCCAGTTGGGTAGTAGCGAGGCTAACCAATTCGTTTGTTATACCGGTAATTTATTCGTCAAAACAACAAGTACACTCGATCTTAGCTTTTTGGGGGGTTCCTATCACTATGCGACAATGTGATAAATCCATCTGAGATTGCACAAATATTTGTTCCGTAGCAACTCGTAAATTATGCGTTTTTATAACCTGTCTAAATGAAATCAAAACCGTTCACAATATAAAAATGTTATTTAGAACTCCTTTTGTTTGTAATACTTGACTGAAGCAAGTGTCAAAAATGAACTGATATACAAATTTTGACTTTTAAATTCATTTGGTGATTGTCTGTCTGATAAATTGTTTTTTTGCTAATCGGCCGAATTCCTACCTTTCAATGAAATGACAAAGTTAGGAATGATCTACTTTGCTGAAACTCATTCAGTTGAGACTGACTGATCGAATCTGGATGATTGATTTATCCAGGCAGTGCCCAGTTTCCAGTATGTTTAGGTTGCGTGGCTGGCCTCTGCTAGAAGGTGTACCCAATGAGCACCTGGCGTTTAGAGTACTAACAGGTATACACCCGTAAGGGTGACCTTTCGGTGTTATGGCAGCCACTTTTAAAAGTTTTTGTTCATTCATCAGTATTAATAATGATAATAATATTATTGATATAAGTCGATTACTCTTTCATTTCTTTCATTCAGGTTGTTGTGGAATCCTGAAGTTCAGTGGAATTGGGTGAAAAATTCGTCCATAACAATTTGCGTTATTACGCAGGTTTGATATGAAATGTATCGTACCTCCAGTGACAACGCTCAGCTCGTTGTATCACGTCAGTGATCGTCCCAAACAGATTACTGTTACAAACCAGATATTCATTTGTGTTGTGATGAGAAAGCTAATGTGAGCGCGTCTTGTGGCTTCTCAGTAATGGTTTAGAGGTAGTAACCAAAGCGTTTAGCATGAATGGTGAGTTGTGTGTCTACAATTATACTGTCTGTTTTGTAAATTTGATCAGTAGATTGGAAACACAGAAGACAACCAGTTTGAGCAAAAAGGTACTACTGATCGTCACTGGAGGGTATTGCTGATCATGACACATGGAAAAAACTGCACACGACTCATATTACCATCCGTCTCTGACAGAAGTCTATGCAGTCCACTTAAATTATATAATGCGCTTGATTTGTCATTACCGGGATACTTTTGTGTCTGACGTAAAACAGACCCGTTTTTCTCATAACAGTATTCATAAAACATAATTGCAGCATAATACTGATCTGTGAATCGGCTCATTGATTACACTGCCGAAGTTTGTGGATATGTTTTACTAAACATGGTCTAGCAACTCTTCAGAATTGACAAACAGTCAATAAGCTCTAAAACCGTAACGTAACGAAAATTGGTAAACAACCGTCATACAGTCGGCAAAGTACTAAGCTTATGTAGGTCTTTACAACACTTTAGTTCGGTGTGAGTCATCTGACAGTTGCCTGCTTCAGGTTGAGCTCAACAGATCATCTGCTTTCATGGTGCAAAATCGTCTTCTTTAGAATTCTGTGAGAAAAAGCTAGGACAACTGTTCGATTCAACGAAATGCTCCTCACTGTCTACCTGCCGTAAAGCTTATCTGATTTGACGCAGCTCTGAAATAATCAGGGCGGATCAAGTTCTTTTGCCATAGCACTGTGAACCGAAAATCGTTTGATACAAGAACTTTTATCTGTTTGCGTTCATTCTGGAACGTTATAGTTCAACATCCCAACATAATGACCACAGTACAAACAGGTTGTCAAGACTGACCTACTGCACGTAAAGAATCACTTCCGGGTTGTTTGTCCTATCCAAGCTTCAGTTCCATACAAATGTTTTCAGCGTTTAATTCATGTTACTACAAGTAAGATGGTTCAGCGGTTCAGCTTAACCCACTGGTGAGGTTATTAAGTAACACATGTAATGACTACTACTATTATATAAATACTGTAGAACAACAATGAAGAAAGCAAATGTTAACATTTACTCACATCGTAAATAAGTGGATGGAAGAATGAAATCTTGGAAGCCATTCTGCTGCGTACCATCTCACCAGGACAATTTTTGGCTGATGCATAGTGACACACTACACAGCACATATCACAACGCTGTGTTCCAACTTTATTTAATCTGAACAAGGCCATATTGTTTCTGTGTGATGAGCGAATATTAACGCATGTGTGAAAAGGATACAGATAGTTCTAGTTAATGGTTTCAAGTAATATCAGTGTGTTGCGTATGGTGCATTTGTACACTACAAAAATGTTCCACAATCGCTAGTTGCTTCTGTTGAACCACAGATTGTCCCTTTAAACACGGTTCACCAATGTGCTCCAGTTCCAGCAGGATACTTCGTCCAGACGAAGCGGTACACAATGGAATTCAGGATTAATTAAGTTTGTAGAAAACAAGGCGCCACAATCTCGACAACATTTTTGAACGGGTTGTCCACACAGATATTTTTGAATAATGTAGCATGGTGCCTCCACTATGACATTGAATTGTGGTTCAAACTGTAGGAAACACTTGCCGACATGACGCGAAGTAGGCTCGGTAACATGTTCATAAAACCAAAACATACTTTGAGCCGCTTATCACTTTAGCAACACACCAAGATAACAGCTTTTCAAAGTTCATAGATGGTGTAATAACCTAAAAACAGAACATCATGTGTCTCAGTATCTGTGGGATGATTGTTAGGTGTCGATTGCTCTTATGAATTCGTAAGTCTGTTTTGTTCGTGAATACAGCCCATTATCATCCGTTGTTTGATGTGTAAATTGTCTTGCTAACACATTTTAATAGGAGAATATGGTATGTTTACTTTGCTCATTCGCACCCATCGATACATATTTGTTCTCAGCTGTGTGCTGACTTCCGAACGTTGAGTTGTTTTCTGAAGAGCTTATCAACAGTTCAGTGCTGGACAAGTGGCGGCCAAAAAAGGAAACGTTGGGGTTGAGCGATTTGATTTGAACTGCACGTACATCTCTATGCCAGCTGTTACTAAACTGCAGTGTTGGAACCGTTTTCTAACTTGACTCATTCAAAATGTTTGTTTTTCAATAAGCCGTTTAGTTGGGCCATTTATTTGGAATTTCCGTGAAATACCTTCGGCTCCGGATTTTGCTTCCGGGTCCGCAGTTTTGCGACGATTGTTGGTAGTCTACTACCTCCATCTCATCTGCTGGTTTACCGGGGCACCATACATCACTGTGATTGTGCTGCTGCGTAGGATTCCAGTAAGCTCTTACACTTCAAAATTTCAATTCAGTTGTTTTTATGTGCGTCTTCTCATGTGCTTACATTTCAACTCAAACTAGTAAATCTCCGTCAAATGAAGGTTGAGTAGTCATCATCGGTATCGTACAACTGCAGCACGCAAACCACTGATATAACTAAGCCATACTAATCCACTGAAAACGTTTATCACGCAACTACTTCAACGAGGAGCCCAAATTGACAGCCAGATGCCGAGACTGAAGAAGGGTTCCATCTGTATACCACAATTCACTCGCGAAGTGGTGTCTCCGTCCGCAACTCTTCTTGGGGGCCCCGACGAGCCCGGTTTCTGTTTATACTCATCACGCAGAAACAGAATGAGTGAACGATCGAACCGGCTACTCTTCATGTTACGAGCCGAAGCCCTCATGTGCTCCGTCCGTAATCGCGCCGGTGCAGCCTCTGACTGTTGGATTTGTACTTGACTGGGTTATAACGTGTTTTTGACACCGTTGAAACGGATTGGTACAATCAACTTGCCTGTAAAACTGGTAGCCACGCTGACAAGACCTCCTAAGGAAGAGTTACCGGTTTGATCGGCATTCAGACTACCTTTACGTAATAAGTTCGAATGGGAACAAAACCTGTCGTGCAGTATCCAGTTGAAGGTCATCATCAACAAACATTAGTTCCTGCACTTGCAACTGCAGCCAATGCCAACTGACATCAATGGAATGAAAAACAAGCTAGAACTTAAAAGCCTGTGCGGGTGGAGTGTTGACAAACGAACCATGGATTGAAACAATCCAGAATGGATGAGATTAACGGAATTACGAACGATTCTCTTGATAACCTTGTTTTATGCAACGAGGTATTTTCAAGAAGGGTATGAAGAATATCGCTGAAGTTGGAACTGTCTTCTGCTGAACTTGGAAAGAGTGTGAAGCTGTTCTCGTTGAGCGCAGAGAATCAAACGTGAGAGTAGTGTAAACAACGTGGGATTATGTATGCAATAACAAAGTGCTCACCTACGTGTCGATGCATTGATGCAACAATATATGAAAACATGTTCTCTTCACACTACTAAATGAAACCGCTGAATAAATTAATCGGGACAAATTGTGAGATAAAATGACGACAAGAGAGTTTATGGAAGAACAGTGGGAAGCTGACTGCAGCCAGTGGAAGAATTGCGATAACAATGGATGGAAACTGAAATATCCAGATATTTTGATATTGAAAACCGGCCATCTTTAAAAATCGAAAAGCAAACAGCCTTGAGATGCAATCCACTCACTAAAGTACCGTTAACCTATTCCGACAGGAGAAGGAGTAGAACGAAAGAGAAGGACACAACTTGTAGTACGTTTGAGTTAATCTTCATCCATCTGAGCAATCAGACGAAAATTGATTCGGTATATAATTGCGAACCACTACAATGGCAAATAGTCTGTGTGTGACACGGGAATTCATTTGGATTACTAACTGGAGTATTTATGAGTTTGTACAGATATGAGTAATACCGTTCAAGCGGAGCAGCAGAGATTGTTTACAGATATGGTCGACGCTAATCCAGTTCGCTTTGACCAAGATGAAGATGACTACTCAAACCACGATAGGAACAAATGACTGTCAAGGTAAATAGGTGACCTCCAACTACATTCTCAGAATTCAAATAAATAACTGTTTACCTGGTAAAAACGGAACCTGATTTTACATTCTGCTGCTCACGATAGCATTGCTAAATTTCTATTGAGTTGTGTAGCTTGGATGTGGAAAATTTTCAAATAGGCCTATCGGTTGTTCTAGCTTGTTTGAGGCATCGGTACCTGTCAGGGTTTTTTACAAAACACCATCATCATCATCATGGACAGCAATACATCAGTGGTTCACACCAATGCTTAATTGACACACAACCATGAAGAAAAAACAAACCCTATATAGGCAGGGAGAGAAGGAAAAAAGAAGGGGACGTGAAGGGACCTAACCACTGAAAATGACTACGTCCATATTCAAACATTCAGTATCAAGGTGCCTACACCTAGCAAACAAACAACCGAGCTGCAAGTAAGATTAAGGCGTCATCGGCAAGACAGCTTCCTTATGGCTTTCACTGTCACGCACCATGATAAACGATAATAACAGTCCTATGTTATGCGCAGGTCTGATTGTAAGACATTGGTGTGAAATCCACACTACAGATTTCATCGTACTCATCCAACGAAATTTTGTTGTGGATACAATCCGAAAACCTGATGGTATCCTGTTAGACATGAATAGAAATTAACTTTATAATACGCCACCATTCTGTACGTAGGTGAATGGTACAACTCGAGTAAAATGAATATCACAAATACCCAATTTCTTTGATGGTTCCGGCATTTTAATGTCGTTTCTCTCAATTTATTATCTGCATGACTTCTCAAACGGTGGTTTTTGTTGTTGCCTTTCTCAGCAGTCATTAACATTTGCATTGATCTGATTTACAACGCTACTTGATTAATTATACCAAATTCCTCTATTCTTTATAGACTCAAATTGATTCTAAATTTAGATAGGTAGCTACTCCTCATTGCTCGATAAAAATTGTGCACATGAATAATCATTATCAGTTCACATCAGACTGGTTTGTTTTGAAATTGATGTCTGGCCTATATTTTTCCGTATAAGCCTCTTGACACTTAGCCGGAAAGTCGTTATAAGCCAACACAACATTGCCTTCTGTGCACAGGCGCGTCGACCGCATTTGTCAGTTACTTCGCCCCCTTTTGCCTATGCATGACAATCATTCAACAGATTTGAGTTGATTGAACTCCACTGTTGTTCAATTTTCGTAGTTTATTGTCCCAAAGCTTACATATCGTATATCCATTCTGATGTGTCAGTTCCAGAACTAGTGATAATAACCGTTTAGGACGCATTTCATGAATTTTCTGAGCTGCTTCTGGTAGGTGGTCTGTGTTGATAATAGAACTCTGAAGATTGGCCTTACCAATCAGCAGTGAATAGGTGGGAACACTGACTTCTGAACTCTACTGAAAAAAATCAAAACAGCTGCCTAGCCTGACAGGGAATTCCCTATTGAACGACTGTCAAATAAGTTTACCATGGAAATTACTTGTCCATCTCGAGATGACCAAGCTATCTGAACAGTTTTCACGAATGTCTGTAACTAAACGTTTTCGTGGTATGAGTCATTCTCGTCTAACACGTAATCGATAGAAGAGTGGTTGACAATCTGAATCACAGTTTACTTCCCGATCCGAACCAGAACGTCTACTGAGTCTTGTTGTGAAAACTGTTAATACACCTGAATGATTTGGACTTAACGGTAGATTTATTCTGTTGTGCTGATGGACATTACTGAGTTCCACTGCTGATAAACCTGCTCATAAATATGCTTTTCCCGGTGAACAATCCCCAAAATGAATGAGAACGATGGAGTTGTGGGTGGTGTAGGTCAAAGGCAGTAACTTAAGCTGGGCACCCCATGGAGTGCACGAATTGCATGGAGTGCCTCGTCATGACACACCGACACAGACATCCTCAATTAGATGCATCTGCTAATGTTACTGTGGGCAGAGAAACTTCCCCCTAGTATTGTTCTTACGTCAATGTGGCTTCCCTCACTAGTGAATTGGACGAGTTTGCTGACCTATGTTCCCGGCGAAGCCTACTCATAATGGACATCACAGAGGCCTGGTATGAACAAGGAGCGCGGTACGGCCCTAAGACAGTGTTACAGTAACTGAACTAGTAGTGTTCTCAGCTAAGAAAACAGATGGAACAAACGTCGTTTCGTTCGGAAAACCAGTACATGAGTTACGCGTTTGAAGAGGACCACAAACAAAAGCACTCATCTGCGTACGACACTCGTCACAAGACGTCACGGCTACCACGGATAACAATGCTCAAATTCTGTGTGTGGCAAGAACCATTTCATGCGATGCTGCACTCTAATGCTTTTTCTTGTATTTTTCCCGCACCTATTTTGATATCAAAATCCATGCCTTTGCCAACTACTGAACAATAGTGGTGTGAGTAATATAGTGCGATCGTTCGCCCTCACTACTGTGGGACTAATGCCAGGTAATGACCTAGCTCGAACCCAACACTCGTCTGGACACAGTGTTTGTGGTTATATGCGCTTTTATAGGTGACAACACGTAATCAGTTGGCTAGGGATTGCGAGACGGGTAGTTGGTAATCACTCCTGTAACTTGGGTCGTGGGGGGCTCACCTGTTTGGCAGTTGATGAACCAAAAAGCATCAAAATTATCAAGACATTCCGGATTGGCTGTGGCCCTATCACTTCAGCCGATTGATATGTGGCTATGACGTGTCATCGTTTGCGAACTGTTAGCCCACAACCCGCAATCATCACAGCTTTCCTCCCTTAAGAAAGCCTCATCCAGTCGAAGTACTATAAGAAAAGGTCGTGAGGTTGATTTCGAATGTGCTAAACTGGGTTTCTTCAATTGCAAGTCCGTTTGAGTGGTTGTTGTGTAGTATTTCGGTTATCACACTGTTATGCAATGTAGCCCTGAAGTTAATCTGGCTAACGTGCAACTTGCGATCACTTTGGTGATGTAACATTTTACTTGGGCATACACGTAAAGACCGCAAGTATTCGTGGCAAACTGCTACTGGATCTTCCGGAATCAGTGTGACAAATAGTTAATATCACTCACAACTTAGCCTGTTTGATTGGTGTGATTTATAGATTGCCTTTGTGCAGATAGATGCCAACAGTGCCTTGAACAACGCTCAAACATTGATAAAGTAATATTTCAATCACTCGGAACTAGACTTCATGAATGTTTTAGTCAATATCATATCGTCTTCCTCTTCTAGGACTTCTTAGAGGCAGCAATGGAAGCTGGATTATTTCAGCGTTTCCAGGACCATACGAGGTGACGGGTGGGTCAGACACCGTCTTGTCTTGACTACATCTTTACTAACGAGGTTGCCATGACAAGCAATCTAAATGTCATATCTCCGCTTGGCCGCAATGGTAATGGGATAACGGAATTCAGCTAGACACACGGAACTAGACAATATACATTCCCCAAAACACAAGTCTAAAGTCTCATCGCAAAGTAAATTTGGCAGGGATGAAGACAGTTTAGCAAGGTTGAATGGCCTGGTTCCCCAGCTGCACTCGACCTCGATGAACACTGGGAGCTCGTCGTTGAGGACATTTCTGATGCCGTTAACAAACATGCTTCACACAGGTGCTCCTAGCCTGGTAGAAAACCTGCACTGAAACCTCAAGCTTGGAATAGGTACCAGTTGGAACAAACTGAACTTGCATTTGTTGAGTATGTCACGTGGTACAATCCTGCCACGGCTGATTTCATAGTGGATCATTTTTTCTTTCAACACGGTCGTGCTCAAAAGCTCCGTGTCACAAGTCAGAATCAAATTAGAGAGCCTACTGACTCCTAAATTACTCAGTCCAAACTTGATTTCACCTGTGACAGAATCGCTAACAACACTTTTTGATCGCCCCCACCCCGTTAACTGACCGTCTACCGAAAGCCTAGAAACAACTTACAGTCATGTCTAACTACAACGGTGTACGCAGAAGTTGTCCAGCAAACTACTGGCCAATAGGGTCACTTTCAGTGCTTTCCAGAGTAATGGACAGCTGATTAGATGACTCTCTCCGGGCCAAGATTGGAGACCTCCAACTCATAGCCAAGGAGTAACATGGCTTTCGTAGGGGATACATATGAATCACAAACCTGCTGATTGCTTGTAATATTTGGACAAGGGCTACGGACGCCGGATTGGACACAAACGTGGTTTATATTGTTTTTTTATCTCAAAGCCTTTGACAAGGTTGGTCTGTCCATCTTGCTGCGGAAACTGAAAGTATGGTCATAATGAGTGCTTACTCACCTTGTTCGATGATTATCTGAGGAAGCGTAAGTTCAACGTTAAGGTGGTTGGACAGCTGTCAGAATACCTCTCTACCAACAACGGGGTTCCTAACAGATCCATTTTGTCATTCTTGAAATATCCAGCATAGACAAAGCGCCGATGACACAAAGTCCTGGAGAGTTCTAGCATGCCTGGGGATACTAAACTGATTTTTTTATCTCAAAGCCTTTGACAAGGTTGGTCTGCCCATCTTGCTGCGGAAACTGAAATTATGGTCATGATGAGTGCCTACTCACCTTGTTCGATGATTATCCGAGGAAGCGTAAGTTCAATGTTAAGGTGGATGGACAGCTGTCAGAATGCCTCTCTACCAACAACGGGGTTCCTAACAGATCCATTTCGTCGTTCTTGAAATATCCAGCATAGACAAAGCGCCGATGACATAAAGTCCTGGAGAGTTCTAGCATGCCTGGGGATACTAAACTGCCTGAACAGGCGTTCCATAAAAAATCACTTGTTGTTCAGTATCAACAAATTCAAAATCATGTACATTCGCTATCAAAATGATACTGAATAACACCCTGAAGACACAAACAGAGCCTAGAAACCATCTTGGTAGACAGTTTGAGTTTGCCATGGCGAAAAAAGCACAAATAACCCTGACTATCTTAGTAATCTAACCGGTCAATACAAAGAGAGGAAAGGACAGTAACAAAAACTTGCAGAACTCTGAACATACTGTAGCCAAAAACAATCCGATAGAGTGCGATGTCTGTTGTTCAACTCGCTCTTCCCCATGCCACGCACGCTTACATTCATGAACCGGAATTCCAGTTCACAACATGGCAGTAGCTTCCATTCACACGTCATGGGCATTCCGTCTTGGTTTGTGTGTCTGACCAATGCCTTCTGTTTGAGTATTTTCCCGTTGGCTCGATTTCGTTGTGTTATGGCTCTTCTGGTCACCTGTGTTGTGCGTAATTCACTTGTTGTGGACTTTGGACATACCTTGTGGTCGCGTTGAGGTATTCCACGGAATTTTGGAATACCTGAGCCCACCATACTATGGCAGTGGCCGACAAACCGGCTCAATAATTCCGTCACTGAAAAACAATTATATGCGCAAGTGTTTCTGTAATTTGTTGGTCACGTGTGTCCTCCCCGTCGGTTTAAACAAGTGTATACTCTGAGTTAGCAGCCAGACCAGGAAATGAAATTTTGATTTTATTTCATAACTGTACGAAAATGATTCACAGCATCAAAAAATTAAGCCAATTACTGTTCAAATGCACACCAACTTTGTGCAAATCGGCTAATTAAGTTCAACCAGTGCAGTGCGGGTAGTTTGTATGAAAACAGTGGTTAAGGAATAAACCTGGTGCAGCTATTGAGCGGTGCTCAGAAAGAGGTCTGATAGCCATCGTAACGCCTGTCCGGTGCCGCTTGTGTTCGCGTAATTGCCCGACACTCCGCCCTGTTCATTGTTAGAGTATAACAGCAAAGTCGAAAGTAGTGAATTCGATAAATGGGTAAACCCTGATATTCCTATCCTTGTTATGATCGTAAAAGACGATTGACCAGTAAATTTATTTAATTCCAGATAATGATTACAGAGTGTCTTATTGGAGATACCACTATAAACAAGTACACATCCTTCTTGGTCCCGAAAGTGCTTATCGATCGTGTAAGGCTAGTTCTATTCTGTAGACATTTACGCACGTAAGTCATTAATGTAACTTCGTGTCAGCTGGGATAAAAACTCAACGACAGTGACATCTGCATTTTGAGTTACAAACCCGTTTCATCATTTGAAAAAAGCCAATAGTAGCATGTAAGATGTCTTGCGCAATGACATTTCGTTCGCATCTCATCGGTTACTTTTGCGAAATTAACATACACTTTATATAGTTAAGGGGCAAGCAGCTAGGCGAAATCAATCTAGAAATATTTGAAACAGTCAGTCAGGTGACCAAAGCGGAAGCAGTAAAATGCAACTGATTGATAATTTTGATGCAATAAATGGGTGGTAAAAGATACATACATATTGAGTGGTGAATGTCAGATATGGTTAGAAAAAATCTACAAAAAAAAAAAACAAACAAGAGCTGAAATACTGTAAAAAGTACCAGTTGCATTATTACCAACAAAGTGAAAGGTTAGTCACCAACTGTTTCTGAGCGCATAAAGAGGGATTCAGTCGATGTATTGCGACGGCTTCAGCAATATTGAGAGCCTGCTTTAGCTTGGGTCTAAAGAACACTCTGAAAGCCGTTCTAGGGTCCACTGAGTGGCCGGTCTGTAGAAGGTGTTTTGTAATGGCACTGACGGCGCAACCGACCCCCGAATTCAAAAGCCATTTAGGTATGTGTTCGTTGATACGTGTGCCGAGGTGCCTCCTGGTTCTGCCGACGTATCTGCTTCCACAGACACAATCAAACGTGTATACAATATTGGATTGGGCGAAAAGGGGCACCACGTCTTTTCTAGGTGTAGTTGGAACACGGGTGGTTTCATCCACGTAGACCAGTCGGGCTGCGTTGTATGTGCGCTTGAGTGCTGCATCTAAACGGCGTTTGATCAGGGCTGAGACATTATCACCTTTAAAAGGAAGATTTAGATAGACAGGCTTGCGAGGAACAGTAATGGGTGTAACCCGCGTTGTTTGTGGAGTGGAGTACTTCTCAATAAACCTTTGGGGATAACCATTTTCTATAAGAGTCTCGTGCAGTAACGTCAGTTCACTTTCTAGCTCATCATCCGTCGCAATACGTCGAACTCTGTGAAACAAAGTCCTAACGAGGCCACGTTTTTGAGCAATAGGTGTGAAACTCTTAAAGTGTAGGTATTGTCCCGTCCACGTGGATTTGCGGTAGACACCTCTGGAAAGTGACCCATCCTCGCGCCTTTTCAAAAGAACGTCAAGGAAAGATATCCTCTCATTTTGTTCGATTTCAAGAGTAAACGTTAGTTTGTTATGCAAACTGTTTAACAGCTCATGAAAGGCTGTTACTTGCCAGTGGCCGTCGAATACAGCAAAAATATCGTCCACGTATCGTTTATAAAACAACGTGTTCCGGATTTCAGTGGACATAGAATGTTCTAAGTGACCCATGAATATGTCAGCTAACACGGGTCCTAATGGACTACCCATTGCAACTCCATCTATTTGTCTGTAGTAGGTGCCGTTGAACATAAATTGGATATTGGATGTACACATTTTCAGCAGCTTCGAAAGCTCATCGTTGGGAATACCGAGTGCCAAGTTATTGTCAGTAGCGTAATTACAAACAATATTGATAACCTCGTCAAGTGGAACATTTGTGAATAGTGACTCAACATCAAAAGAAGTCATTAGATGGTGTTTGACATTGATGTTGGAGATCAGTTCCACGAATTCAAAAGTGTCCTATAGGCTGTGCACAGCCAATTTGGATCTAACGGGTTCAATCAGACTGACCAGCCACTGGGCAAGCCGGTGGTATGGTGAGCCAGTCATGGATAATATTGGTCGTAAAGACACTCCAGGTTTGTGTGTTTTAGGAAGACCTTACATTCTTGGGGTCACACTGCCTTTGGGAGACAGCTTTTTGAGATTAGTTTGGTCGATCAATCCTTTGTGATGTAGATTTTTAAGCGCACGGTTGATCTGACGTTCAGCACTCTGCACCGCATCTGTTTGATCTTCGTCGGTAACGAAATTTGACGTATCTGACAGAATAGACTGCAACTTGTTGTTATAATCTGCACGATTCAACAGGACCACTCCAAATTTGATTGACTTCGCCTAGCTGCTTGCCCCCCAACTATATAAAGTGTATGCTAATTTCGCAAAAGTAACCGATGATATGCGATCCAAATGTCATTGCGCAAGACATCTTACATGCTACTATTGGCTTTTTTCAAATTTATCGATGGGAACCATTGTTTCAAACTGTTCCATCATTGTCAACGATCATCCGCATTGTCACGTAGAATGAAATGTAATTTCTTCCTGGCTACCAAGCTGTCAACTTTATTCCGGCTGTTGTTTCGTCTGCTATCAAGTGAGTTGAAAGATGTCGGTTATGTCGAGGAAATAGTCTAAGAAAAGCAATGATGTGTTTAATTACGTGGCTTTTTTTTCAGGAGTTACGGAGAATAACCCGAATTTCGTCAGTCACCTCCCTGTATCACCACAATCTCGGTGCTATCAAATGAACTGTGCATTTTGTGGTGATCGACAGGACATCAGCAAACACTCTTCGCAAACTCCTGTTCTCCTGGAGCACACTGATGGAATGCAACTACTACAAACCAATCTTAATCGATGTTCCACAGGTTGGGTCTAATGGACTTAGTACCTAGAATGAGGGTTTCAAAAAATCGACCGACTTCTTTAGTCCTCCAGCCCTTTCACCTCCGTAGGCCCAGTTGATCAACACTTGAGGAGGACGCGGGTAAGCTCAAATGAAAAATAATTCAAACAAAACGTTGAACATGGCGCCTCAATAGCCACTTGCCTTCTTGATCAAATGTGGACTCAAACCATAGCACATATAGTGTGGCCGTCTTTCCTGATTCGTGTCAGCTTAGCCTGGTTTAGCAGTAACAACAGTATATATGTGCCCCCAAATATGCACGTTAACATAACAGAAAACGTTAGTATAGTACTCCTGAAGTGCGGTGCGAGCACCTGTCCACACTGTACAGCGAACCCAATATTTTTTTCAAAAACCAAGGTGATTATCAAAACACATTGAGAAAAACTGAAGCTTGCATTCAAGTCTTCTCTGGTGGATTTCGAAATTGAGAGTTTGATCCCTCAGTGAAATGCTACTTTTCGAGTTGAATATCGGTTAGCATGGGCACTCAGGAGACTCACTTTCCACGAGGCGAACAGGAATTCATCTTTGAACGGACGATATCGAAATTTTCAGTTGTCAGCCCTCAATAACACACCGTTGTACAATCTCTAAGAGTAGGTTTTCCTTCTGATGAAAGGGTGACTAAAATGCGACATCTTTTTTAAGATATATTATCGAGCGAAACTGTTGTGAGTCATCCGTAAATGTCAACGACCAAAACCAGCCGAACAACCATTTGAGTAATATTGGCAGTTTTTAAATTCGCTTCTAAAGGCTCGAAAGTGTGTGTGATGTACTGATTCTTCAGTCCATTTTAAAAAGTGCTGTCTGAAAAGTGTAGTTGTTATGACTTGCGAACATACAAAACTTTACACCTACTGACATTCAATTCCAGACCAAATGATTCTGTGGGACAGAATGATTTTTCGTCTTGTTTATGGTACGTCAACTTCCAAAGTTATCAACAAGCACTAATAACCGGAAGATAATCAAAAAGGATTGTTAATAGGGAGAAAACGCTGGTTAAGAGGTAAACCATGTTAACGTACGCAAGTCCGGATCCGGTGTGGCGTACTGTGAACATAGTCTGCCTGTGTCAATCGCTCGACCGTTGTGCGGTCAAGCGAATAGTTACGCATTTTGGTGTGCAGTACATTACGGGACGCACCTAAAGTTATCTGAATGGAGCCAAATGTTTGCCTACAGATGCACGGGTTTTAGCAGCCGCAAATCGTCCGAAATAACAAACGAGTCAAAAGGCCAAATGAAAACGCAAAACGAAAGCCACAAAAATTAACCACTCATCTCATAAGATTTGGACTACCGTTAAATGTGGGTCACCGCCAAACCGGGTTTTGGATCAGAATTTGCACAACCTGATCATCGAGAATGTACTGAGCCGTATTGAAACAAGTAACTATGTCAAGCGATGTAAGCTAGTATGAACAGGACACGAAGTGCCGTCATGACAGATTCAGACTGTGCACGAGTTGCCCTGGACTCATGGAGAAAATAATGAGATACTTTAGGACGAAAAGCCTTGGATTATCCGAGTGGTACAAAATATGGTTGGTCAGACAATGAGGTACGTACCCAACTGTACTATAACAGAATGTGTGGTGAGCCCGTAGTGGAGTTTGGGGATCCACTTCTAATTGGAGTGAAATTGAACTGGCATCCTTGAACAATAAACTGTAGTTAGGATACACTCGGCAACGTCACAGTTCGTTCTAATCAGTATTGTCTATTTACAGAAAACATTGAATGGTGTTTCAGCAGGACACTGCTTTAGTGTGTATCTGAAGCGTTATCAAAAGGAGATTGCAGTGAACCAAGTCAACGTAATGTCATCAAGTCTGAATGCAGTTCTGAAGTGATTCGATGTGTGATTGCATAACTCCTATATGCAAACGGATACCAGTTTAATTAGTTGAGTCACCCCGGAACACTCGGCGAGCACCATTTTAGCCAGCTTGACCAAAGCTTTACAAGGAGCTTTGGTAGAATCATACAAGTTATTTTGAGAAATAAGGATTAACGCAAACACCGTTCTTTCTATACAGGTGTGTATTGATAGATAACATGCGCATAATTTTCTTGTTTAAATCTTAATTTTCACTACACATCACATTTGCGACGACTGGAGTAGATAAGCTTTACCATGACTTGTTTTTTACTGTTATATAAGCCTCATAAAGCATGATACTATAAGTGCGTTCATCTGGCAGCCTACTGCTACCACAGAACTTATGTCCACAAACATTTCAATAGTTCAAATTTGGCTTTCCTTACATTGGCAATTGTTGCACTTGTTAGATAAAGCATTTCAGTTATCTAACTGAAGACACGTTGTTGGTACATGAGGGTTACTCTGTTGAGATTCTTCCTACTAAGGGGAACCTCTCACTTTGTTGCCTAATCTGCTGGATGTAGAACCAGACGAGGTGCAAAAATATCTCACTCTTCCACAGTGTAATTCGTTGAATCGGACAACTGCTTGTTTTTGTAGAATTTTTGAATGTCCATTTTTGGACGGACGTAGTGAGAGGAAATTAACTCAGGTCAAGTTCAGATTCACTGAAAATCACTGATTTAGGTATTTGCATTCTCCTAAACTTAGCATTACGGCTCATCAATAATCAAAATATTGTTCTGTAAGTTTGATTTTTTCTGTGATTTCAACCTGATGAAAAGTCCTGGAGTTGACATGAGATTCACTATGTTTTCTCTCCGAGCGGCCAGGCAATCCCAACATTTCTCATGAGCGAACCTATGTGAAATTTTGCATATGCTTATTCATTAATCCCTGATATGAGATCAATGATACAGTGGCTAACAAGTTGCCTCATTGGAATGTAGCTGAAATTCTTACACTGATCCTGGCAAAGATGTGCATCATTGACGAGTTCTAACAAGAGCGAACCCCAATTCTAGTTTTCCCTTTCTAAAAAAAGCTAACTAGAAAGTTTACGCGAAAGCGATAGCTGGAATCAATTGTGACTGATATTCACGTGACGTCGCGCCATGCTAGTGATTTGTTGGCCAACAAGTGTGAAAATTCAGCATTACTCTGACGAATCGAGTAAACAACCTTTCATAACACGGTGCTACTTGAATGAAACGCATTTTGACACAACTACACGAAAGTGACCACAAAGATGGGAGGATGTTTCAACAAAGTTTGTATCGCCATTTAAAAGGCTAAATGACAACTGAGGATTTCTCCACTAACGAATGACACTAAACCTGGAATCGATACATAACAGGGTAAATTCGGATGTTCGGGATGAGAAACTTGAGTAACGAAATTAATCGCCAATTCATCACAGAAATCGAATGTTTTGTTAAAACATGATCAGATGTGCTAAACTAACTGATATCATCAACTTTAGAGTTAAAATTCATCGGTTCCCACAACTGTTTCAAATTGTTTACAAGAAAGTTTACAAAAATAGTGGGCGGACAGTACAGTCAGTGAGGACCATCGTAAGTCCTCAGGTTGGCCAGCTAAGTTCTGATAAGTTCACAGATGTTTCAGCTGTATTACATAAACCATCGATTAGCTGACTATTCTACGTGTATATTGCTTAGATGCGGCCAAGGTTCACTCGGAAGACTGAAAGACACCTGCATATTTCACACAGTTGACAAGGTTATCTGGTTCCGTTTATGTGAATGGTGACGGAACCGTTATGAAATTCGATAAATTCAAGGTCCGAAGGCAGGAAAAACCACACACCCTGCTAGTAGTCTGCGATCTGAAAGTCTACCGAAACTAACGCGAAAGACGGCTTGTAATTTACAACCGGATAACAGATAATATTCTGCAGGACTTTAACATTGTTCGGTATCACCATAGTTATTGGAACATACAAACGTACAAACTGACGGCGATATCTTCGGCGATTCTACAGCCACGTAATAAAGTCGCAATAATCAACACACAACAATAAAGCTGCCTCACTTACCTTATTCAGCGCAGAAATCACATTCTAATTTGATCGTGTGGTAATTCTAGCTTACAGGATAGCTGTTTGCATACCACAACAAACCATAGTTCCGGGTCCACCAGTTGTAACGCCACGGCTGCAACCAACCGTGAGTGTCCTGAGTGCCCTGGTGCTGTTTGTCCAACCAGAAAGGCCTTCAACGATTCACACAGCTGATTTGTGTAACACCGTATCACGTCGTCTAATCAACTGCTTTGTGTGTTGTTATCTACGAAAGTACTTGTAACTCTGAATAAACTCATAACTGTGTCCACAGCTCCCGACCTACCATTTTCACTTCGTCGATGCGTTGGGCTTGAAGTGATTCATGCTCTGCTGTTAGTCTAATGAGTTCCATTACTACTGATCTTTCGATAAATTAAATCTAATTAACGCTCCAAAGAATTGATGCATTCCTTTTGGTAACACTGAAAGAAAATGGGTAACAAGGTTCACAGATGACACGTGTGAGACCCCGGGAAAAGGTATTGAGTAAGCAGTATGCAGTTTCTGATTACGGTTAGAATCCAGTTGGACCTTACTAGAAGCCATACTTACCGAAGAAAGGGAGTTACAAAGTAACATTGTTGTGAGTCGAGAAGGCGGATGGCACGGCAGTTTTTGATGAAACGATTGTAGAAACCAACGCGATCGAGAAACTGTCTCAGCGTCCTCTTCGAAGTTGGCACCGGAATAGCCTCGATTGTCAACAGTTTCTCGG